>RJVU01028973.1:3524861-3555690 GCA_003731715.1 Anabarilius grahami
TCATATATATATATATATATATATATATATATATTTTAGTGCTGTCATGCTGCTGATTAATCACAATTAATCACATCTAGCTAAAGTCTGTTTACATAATATGTATATATATTATATTTGTGTGTGTGTATACACACATTATGTAAACAAACTTTTATGTTAGATGCGATTAATTGCAATTAATCGATTTGAGTGTATACATATATAAAATGTGTGCCCTCAAATGATTAATCGCGATAAATCGCATCCAGATTATAAGTTTGTTTACATGTATGTACTGTGTATATTTATTATGTATATATATAAATACAAACATGCATGCATATATTTAACAAAAATCTATTATATTTGCATATAAAATATTCATTTGATATATATATATATAATGCATACATGTAAATATTTCTTAAATACATGTATGTGTGTGTATTTATATATACATAATAAATCAGTACACGTATATCATGTACAGACTTATTTTGGATGCGATTAATCACGATTAATCGTTTGACAGCACTAATATATATATATGTATGTGTGTGTGTATGTATGTATGTATATATATATATATATATAATGTGTGTATGTATGTATGTATGTGTGTATATATATATATGTGTGTATGTATGTATGTGTGTATATATATATGTGTGTGTGTGTATGTATATATATATATATATATATATGTGTGTGTATGTATGTATGTGTGTATATATATATGTGTGTGTGTGTGTATGTATGTATATATATATATCGTATTCATTAGCATTGACTTTGAATTAGTATTGAACTTTGAACATTGTTTCTTATATACGGTCCTGTGTCACAACTGAAGTCAAGAAATAATACAAGCAGACATGCACATATTACTGATTTAACAAGAAAGATTGCTCTCAGATTTTGTTCGGCATTATAAGCTAAAATGGTTGTTGTTTTGGTTATACATGTAAAAAAACATGATGTCCTTGGTTCAAATGTATGTTTAGAATCCATGAGCAATGGATCTGGTTTATAAGCATGTAATTCAAGTTAATTTTCTTTTGTAATTTTCAGTGTTACTGACAATTCATATCCTTTAAAAACTGACCAAGTAGAAGAAATTAATTTAGAGAGACAACAGTTGAATGTTCAGTCTTGTTTAATCCAGTATTTCTTAATTTTTTGTCATGGCTGTCAAAATTGAATTTAAACTTCATGTTTTCACAAGTATTAATATCAAATTCTTTTTTATTGTAACTAACTGTTTTAATAGTAAATTCCTATTTCTTAAATAAAATTCTTGTTTTCACAAACCTGTCATTTGAATTGTGTAATAATGTACTAGACATAACCAAGTTGGTGAGAGTGTTTAAGAAACTTTGTTTCTTTAGTTGTAAACAGATCCCTTATAGTAGGAAGATCCAGTAGTTTTGCATTATGGATTCAAGAAAAGCTCCATTTGTTTTTAGTCATGATTCCACTGTTATGTCTCTCACCCCAATCCTTTTTCACAATACCATGCTTTACCAGACGATGGCGCCAAATTACCAATTTACAACCAAATGATGTAAATAAAGGGTGAGTGCGGCGAACCTGTGCTATAAATAAATATATAAAAAACATATGTGGCTGAATCAATATTGATATACATTTAAATGAATGAAAGTATAATTAATCGTTTCATATTTATTATATAATCATAGTCAAACGGGTTTTTACGACAACAACATTCAAAAGACCGCTGCGCGTGAACAGCAGTTGGAAAAGTGCGCGAGGAAGATCAGATCTGCCAACTGACATTCTCATCATTAACATATTTATTCTCAAATTTAGTGTGTTTAATAACATAACTGCCGTCGTAATGAGTGTGATACTTGGTGGGTTGTTGTTTTGTTTTTGTGAAGATGTGTTTAGTCAGCTAAGCAGGTTGAGTTTGATTTTCGAGTATAGCAGCTTGCTAAATATTGTTTTGTACAGAGTCATCATTCAACATTGAAGATATTATAAAGACACCAAAAAGCCCAGGTATGACATGAATCATTGACGAGCTATTATTTTCTGTTACATCTCAAATAATCTCTTAAATAAGATAGTAAATTAAAAAACAATCCCACAAAACCGACGAGTTTGTTTCGTTACCTCTCCCAGTTTGTCCCATAGAGAAGGCCTAACCCATAAACCAGATCTTTAATGTTTTGTCCACTCAATGGGACTTAAATAATGCCTTTGTATTACATAACATTTGCTATTTTTAATAGTCAGGCGAACAGAACCGAAACCAACGGAGCTGTTGATCAAACTCAGGAAGCTTCAACAAGGTCAGCTGACCTCCTTAAACTTTAAATCAACATGTCTTAAAAGCAAAAAGTAACACCCATATGTTGATTTCAGCCAAGAAAAGCCTTGAAGATGAGGTGAAGGAAACCATGATCTTCAGATGTGCTAGGAAAGAGGAGGAAGATACCTGTATGTATACTTGCATTACCTTAAAATGGCGGACAAGCATGAATTATACATTATTATTCATTCAAATGAGAGTAAAACAGTACAGATCAGTGTGTTTTTTTCTTGCAGTAACTGCCGAAGCCTTACAGTTGGAGGGAACATTGCACGAAAAGGAAGGTGCTCATCTAAAATCAAATACTTGGTTTGGTTTATATCCTCCTGGGACCCGGGAATAGACTTCTGTCCTCTGTAGTGGACATTATATTTTAGTGATTTTCTCTGACATCATACATGTCAGTTTTAAAGGATTAGTTCACTTTCAAATGAAAATTTCCTGATAATTTACTCACCCCCACAGGGCCGCATTAAGACTACAAGGGGCCCCTGGGCTTTACCTCTTGAGGGGGCCCTTCATCCACCAGAACTATTACCTACATTCACTCAATCTTCTTAATCACAAAGTGAAAGTTATCAGCCTTTTATTTTGCATGAATAAATGCCATTACCAAAACATCTGAACCTATAGATCTGTTATAAAATATAAATATCACTGCATGAACTACATATTGGCACATAGTCTGAACTATTTGTACAGGCTACTCATTTCGAAGGCTGCATCCTCCGGAGGTCGCATTTGAAGGCTGTATACGTCATTGAGGCCGGCTCATTTAAGAAAAACAACCGTTGGATTGCAAAGTAAGAAAGAAAATACAGCATTTTGCACCTCACGAGGAATAACCATCAATTTTATTATGGTTACTTTTCTTAAATAAGACATCCTTAATGATGTATGCAGCCTTCAAATGCGAGCTCCAGAGGACGCAGCCTCTGAAATGAGATGCAGATTCGAACAGTAACAAAGGCGTCAGTTTTACCGTATCAATTCCAGCACAAAATGGATTTGCTTTCACACCGTAAAGATGTCATGTCAACATGTCAACAACACAAACCAAACTCTTCCAGTCTCAGCTTTTTGAAGTCTCAGTCTTCCAGTCTCAGTGTTTGAAGGCGGGTCGAAATAGATGTTGTTCGTGAGCAACCGGCTGCCATTACACACATTTTTACATTGTTATGTAGGTTTGTAACAGGAAGCGAGACTGGAATTGCTGAAGACTCATTTCGGCAGTTCAGAATCAATTCATTCTTTAAGGCAAAAATTACTTTTTTATCCTGCACTTTGATCTTTAAAACAATGTGACAAAAACACACGCAAGTTCGACCCAAATGTTTAATGTCATAAATTGTTACCATCTATTTGCACTAGTTTATATCCAGCTGGTCGCTTTTATCAATTCGTTTTGCAGCAAAGTTGCATTATTAAAACTAGTGTCATGAGAAAGCAAACTGTATCGTAATGCAACAGACATATATAAAAAAATCAGAAATGCATTCGATTTCAGTTCTCTTTTATCATCACTGTATTACAATACAAATCTTATTTAAATAATAATCAGTGTTCTAAAATGGAAGCAAATAAAATGTAAAATGGAAGCAAATAATGTTTACATACGTATGTGTCTAATGTCAATGCTATGGCCTTTGTGTAGATATTTAAAGATGGTCATCTTTAAGCATGACTGTTTGGATTTATATGAAATGGTAACAATTTATAATAAGATTCCATCTGTAAGTATTGTTCATTGTTGATTTCAACATTTCAACATTTTAGGTACAGTACCTCATTGAACGTTTTCAGAAACTGTATTTTTGTATGATTTGTATTTTTATTAGACTACTAACGACTGCAGGGTTCAGTGAGTGAAGGGCCGCACATTGGTCGAGAAGCGCAGCGCCGCACCACGTCTTTAAAATTCGAACATATTGTTTTCTTTGGGGCTGTTCACACAGAACGCGCATTTCCATTCCAATGCGCTACTTTTTCTTTGTTTTTCTATGTAAACATGCGCTAGAAGGACGCGCAGAACCGTTGTGCTCGCGTCTTGCAGCATCTCACGCATAACAGGGCGCTCGAAAGTCATGAATCAGTTCAGCTAAGTTAAAATCATTTAAAAAAGTTTTAAAAAGCATCTCGGGACCTCACGGTTTCCCCCATTCCACTGCCCGCGTCTCCCGTTTTTCAAAGCAAAAACGCGTTCTGTGTGAACGAGCCCTATGAGTTTACGCACACAAGCAGCGCCACTCGGTCTGTCCGCGTTGTCCAGACAGCCTACTGATACTGTGAGTTGCTTGCTACTAGACGCGGCGCGTCTTGATGAACTTCACGCGCAGGACCGCACATGTATTCAAAGCAAAGCGATGTTAAAGGGACAGTGCACATTATAAAATGCGGTTATATTTTTTCCGGCATCACCGGGGCCCTCCCTCAGCCCGGGGCCCTGGGCTTAAGCCCAGGTAAGCCCGTGCATTAATGCGGCCCAGCACCCCCATGTCATCCAAGATGTTCATGTCCTTCTTTCTTCAGTCGAAAATAAATTATTTTTCTCCTTATAGTGGACTTCAATGGAGCCCAAACGGTTGAAGGTCAAAATTACAGTTTCAGTGCAGCTTCAAAATGTTCTACACGATCCCAGACGAGGAATAAGAGTCTAATCTAGAGAAACCATCGCTCATTTTCTAAAAAAAACAAACAAATTTTATACATTTTAACCATAAATGCTCATCTTGAACTAGCTCTCTTCTTTTTCTCTATTTGAATTCCAGCATTGTAGACACTGCTAAGTGTATTATTGCCCCCCACAGGTCAAAGTTTGAACTAAATTGTCATATACAATATGCTAGTGCAAGTATATAACAATTAGTTCAAACTTTAACCTGTGGAGGGCAGTAATTTATGGTTAAAATGTATATAATTTTTTTTTTTTTTTTTAGAAAATTAGCGATTGTTTCTCTAGATTAGACTCTTATTCCTCGTCTCGGATCGTGTAGAGCTCTTTGAAGCTGCACTGAAACTGTAATTTTGACCTTCAACCGTTTGGAGACCATTGAAGTCCACTATATGGAGAAAATACAGGAATGTTTTCATCAAAAACCTTAATTTCTTTTCGGCTGAAGAAAGAAGGACATCTTGGATGACATGGGGGTGAGTAAATTATCAGGAAATTTTGATTTGAAAGTGAACTAATCCTTTAAGTCTGGATAGTCCTGTATAGAGCACATTCAGGGCTTTCCAGAGATACCAAATTTATAGACGTTTTGCCATGAAAACAACAACTTCTTGGTCTTTACATATGGCTGAAAATGAAAATTAGCACTCTTATGGAAATATGGTAATATTTTGTAATTATCATTGAAATCGGATTAATTTTCAAAATGTTTGTTATAAATCAACATCTAAGGAAAATGTTATGGGGTTTTTAAATCAAAATATGACTTTCTGAAATGAAACTGGACATTGGTTTCATACATGACCTCTGTAGAGGACACCAGGACTTAAATCCTGTTTATCAGGCATTTTAGGAGATACAACAAGTGAATATGGAAAGAAATTATATATCAATATTCCTATTAATTATTAGATATTATCATGAAAATGTTGCCAATTATTACTCCCATTATTACACTTATTTTTCATTGCATGTTGCTCCAAGAACACATTAATATGCAAATTAGATACAGTGTATAGATGCATTGTATCGAATGGGAAAATTCATGTATGACTATTTTACTCACATATTGCATTAAGTAAAATGGTATATCAATTAATTCCATAATATCTTTCATAAAATAGTTGAGAGTCATCTTTATACAAAGTTTGGTTAAAAACATTTTTGAAGCCTAAAAATTAATTGGTGATTAAAAAAAAATCCCATTGTTTTTGCCTATACATGTCATTTCATGCTGTTATTTTTTAAACAACTTAGTCCTGGTGTCCACCACAGAGGACATAGCATAACATATGAATAAAATTAAATTTTTCAAAAATGTTATTTTTTCATTTGTTTCTTATGCTCTAAACAATATAATCATGTGAAAAAATACTAAATTCAAAAAACTTTTTTTTTTCTGGGTCTCAGGAGGATATAACCTTGTATAGCACCACATGATTACATGAAATCACCAATAAGCGTTGTTATCAGATATATTATTTACAGTGTTACACACACATATTCTTGTCATACAGAGTTAAATAGATCTCTGCAGCTCAAATGTGAGGACATCCAGCTAGAGGCACAAAGGTAAGCTTACTTATATCCAAATAACACTCACTGGTATTTAAGCTGCACATCATATGGAAACTGCTCAGATGTGAACCACAACATGAGTCACCTAAACACTGAGCTTTGATCTCACTCTCAGGTCATAGAGTTTGTACAGGGTGTGTATTCACTCCATACCTTACACAAATCATAAGGTTGAGAGCAGAATTTTGTGTGTCATCTTTATATCTGATTTAAAGTCTCACTTGTAACTCTGTAGGCAGCTTGAGCAGATCCATCAGAAAGAGGAACTAGTAAAGCAGTACTGCTTTCAGATCCAGGAGACCAAACTAAAGCACAGAAAGATTCGGTATGACTCATTGTTTTTAACAGCGAATGGAAACTCCTAGCATTTATCTCTTCAGATATCAGAATTAGATATGAGATGTTGTCACAACTAACATACCGTCATACATTTTTGCAAATATAGTCAGAATATTTATTGTAATGCCCATATTCTTAATGAAATGCTACAGGATTAACAATTGTGTTTTATTTTTAAAATTCTAACTAATTTTAATCTATTTCAGGATGAAGTTTGAGAATCAGCTTCAGCAGTTAATGGAGCAGCATAAAAACCTGTCTGCTGTTTTTGTAAGTGGTCTAATGGAATGGATAGTAAAATAAAACCAACTAAGCTTTCTTTTCTTGTAAAATGGAAACTGCTTCATTCGTTACAGATTTGATAATAGCTTTTACATTCCATTTTCTTTCTTTTTCCAGACTCCACAAAGACTCCCAGCAGAAATCCAGTCTGCTGAGTACACCACTGAGCAGCTGCTGAAGGCTGGTACGTTTTTTTTAATTATTTTGTTCCATTGGTTAAGTTTTACAGCCCTCTCCAATGTGTAGCTGCATGTTTAGTGTGACATTTGATGCCTTCTGGATTCATTCAGACATAGAAGTCAAATTAATCCAAATTTTTCCAAAATGACTCATTTGGCCAGTCCACAAGGCAGTGGCTGGATTCAAAACAGCATATACAATAGTGGCCAAAAGTGATGTCAGGAGGGGATATTTGTTTTTAATGACCCTACAAGTTCATTTAAACCATCAAAATATGAGGAAAATATTTTCTATTTTTGGTTAAGGTATTTATCTGACAAAACTACAGCTACAGGTTTTATTTTACTATGCAAAGAAAAGAAAATGCATTGACTACAACATCATCAGTAATATTTTGTTGGTTCGCTCTTGTTTTTGCATGTTCATAATCAGTGTTGGGGGTAACTCATTACAAGTAACGAGTTACATAATCAGATTACTTTTTCAAGTAACTAGTAAAGTAACGCATTACCTTTTCAATTTACAACAAAATAATCCTTTACTTTTTCAAGTAAGTAACGCAAGTTACTTTTCCACATTATTGACTGACAGCTCTGCTGTCCCCATGTTGAGAGAAATAAAGTGCAGTGGTGTTGTGTGTGCTGTGTAAACATGATGGTTATTGTAGTTCTAGACTAAATGTGAACATGCATTTACTCGTCTCACTTGCACAAAAACATTCAGTATTCCTCAAAATGAATAAAAACGGTTTTAAAATTTTATGCAAACCTGTAATAATTAACTGTATTAAATTACACAAATACACTTTAATTATTTAATCTCCCTTTATTAACCAATGTCTTTGCTACTGACCTTTAATGATCTAATTAAAACAAACTAATTGTCAAAAATTACTTTAGATTAGATTTAGAAATAAGACTGTTAAACTTCCTTTTCCTGTATCCTGTTCTTTTTTAATCCAGAATGGCAGCACAGCTGAAAGGTTTGTTTGAGCTGCGCCCTCTAGTGTACAGGCGTAAATATGCATTTCCTTCAGCCTGTGGCTTATTCATTTCACTTTCGGGGCCCTAATTGAATGATCTAAGTGCATGTTCTAAAGCGCATGGTGCAAGTACACTTGGGGCTTGTCCGAATCCACTAGTTTAACGACTGGAAAAATGGTCGGCACGCCAGGCGCATTGGTCTAAAAGGGTTGTCCCTAGTCTCTTAATGAGTAATGGGTGTGTTTTGGGCATAACGTACAATAACACAAACAGAGTCTCAACTCCCATTCCCTTTAAAAGCCAGTTGTGCTCACGCCATGGCGGATTCGATATTTACATGGTGGAATTTGCAAGCAGAAAACCTGAACGCTTCTCAGGCAAGGAAACGGATCTGCTCATGCACGAGGTTAAAGCGCACGAACAGACCATTTACAGGACAAGCCGGATTCCACCAAAGCATTTTTATCTTTATGTACACAATAATAATCTTTTACATTGTAATCATTTTATTTTTAATATTTGGCATGTTTGTGTGCTGCTGCGCATCCCTGTGTGTGTAACAAGCAGAGTGTATGTGCGTTGTGCACCCGCCTATAGGTGCATATTATTAACGCGCCCTTTAAATATCAAAAAAGTATTGCGCCATTGACTTTAAACCAGGTTTTAGTTGGTCAATGGCACAGTCGTTTTCAGTTGCCTCAAAATAGCAACACGCCAACAATGCACCTGAACACACCTCATTTTCAGACCAGCACGCCCATGGGCAAACAGATGGGCACAAATGCATTTGCTATTTAAACAACGTGGCACTGGATGTGAAAATGATAACTGCATTGGGCTGAAACTAGCAAAAAACTCTTGTGCTGGGTCTATGATAGGGCCCTTGGTGTGAAAGGGCTTTAACATTTGCCAAAAATAGAACTTTTTTTGCTGTTATTAAAAAACAAACAAGCAAGCCCAGCCCAGGTGAGAAAAAGTAACACAAAAGTAATGTAACGCTTCATAAAAAGTAACTAAGTAACTAAATTAGTTACTTTTTCAGAGAGTAACGCAATATTGTAATGCATTACTTTTAAAAGTAACTTTCCCCAACACTGTTCAAAATTTCTTTGCATGACAAAATTATGTTTGCACAATTTGGCATGTTTCATTGCGTTATCACAAATAAAACAATTGACTTTAAGCACAACTACGAAAAATGCTTACAAAAATTTAATAATATTTGAATAAATGGTGAAGATGTCAATTTTCCTAGGCCAGACATCACTTTTGGCCTCTACTGTATTAGCATACTACTCTTACTATACTAACTTTATTCAGCAGAAATAGTCAGAGAAGTATGGTATTCTGAATTTAGCCTTTTTTTTTTAAAACCTAAGGCTAGATAACTTGCAAAGATTGGATTGCAGTGTAACGTAACCTCACACAAGTGTCCACAAGACCTAAAACTGAGCTCTCAACATCCTTAAACAAGAGACCAACATCATCCTCTGAGTAATCTGATACTTTCCTGTGTGTGTTTTTGTTTGTCTATCTCTACAGAGCAACAGAAGCTGGAGCAGTTGACCAAGCTGCTGGACGGGTTAAGCCACACCCAGAATGCAGAGATGCACATGGACACTTGTGAAAAAGCACCATGAATATCTCACACATTTCACAAACTTGAGTTGAGTCCTACTGTATTCCAACAAATGCTAATTTTACAGCAGATAGAGAAGTTAGAGAAGCAGTTTTTCCATTCTTCAGATTTTAACTTGTCGCCACATGCATTGTCGTTGTGTTATGACATCAAAAAAAGAACAAATACTGATATAAACCTCAATCAAATCATACCCGTACCTTGAAAATAAATGCTTCTAAACCATTTATTCAGAATTTAAGACACAATAAAAAAAGTTTGTAAACAAGCCTAAATTCCCCAAGATTTGTATTTATATACATAAACTGTATCGATGACACTCTATTAAAGTCAAACTCCATCATACTCCTCGATCAGATATTCCTCATTAGATCAACTTCCAGTTTCCATAAATCAGTCCTATGACACATCCAGCAGAGCACCCTGGGAATTCTTTGGTGTTCAGTAATACCGTTCTGTCTTAATTTCATTTTGCATTGAAAAAATACAGGCCAAAGGCCAGTCCTGAGAACATATTTATCAACCTAATATTTTACAGTTTCTCCTGACAACACGGTTCATGCGGGAATGTACCCGTGTAGTAGGTCTGCAACCATTATACTGCAAATTCTGATTGCTGGTGTAATAAATTCATTCAACTCCACCCCCCCTTATCACTTTCTCAGCTTCCAATCCACTTCCTTGACAGCACACGGTTTAAATAGAGGAAAAATTAATGAACAAGCCTCCTTTCAGTTTCATACATCCCTTAAATACTTTCCAGTCATGACTTTTGACAGTTTCAGGTTGCAGATTTTCTGTGTTCTTTGCCTTCAAAAGTAAAAGTGTTGTCTACCAACCATCTCCGGTTTCCTTTATGCCTGTGATCCATTGGCAGTCACCACCAAAGCATAATTTCAGCATGACGTGTCCTGGGGCGTTTGTGTGGTGTACTTTAACGAGGGTGTGTTTTAGTGCCTTCAGAGTAGCATAACTCAGCTTCTGCCCTGACATGTTAATTTCCTTTACCAGAGCTGAAAATGGCATATATTTGCATCACAAGGAACTAAAAGGTCCAGCAGAAAAAGCTGAGAGAAGCCTCTTGACGGTCGAACCCTCCTTTGGCCTGATTTGTGTTTCTCTATTCTGCAGGGATTGCAGTGTGATTACTGTTGAGGTATGCCCTGATGCCTTATAAGGGCAAAGTGAATCATCTGTGGGCTCAGATTGGCACAGAGTGAGGAATATTCCTCCTGCTGCAGCAAGACTCCTCATATTTGAGCTTGTGCTATTTTCGTGGCGTTTATATGAGATCCATGGACCATTTAGGTTACTAGTCATTTAGCAGATGCTTTTATCTCTGTGTCTGTTCACAGCAGTATTGGGGATGTTTGGTACAATTTTTTAGTACAGTTTCAGGTTCTCTTTACACTTCTCTGGCCCCTTCCTCCATGTTTTGTTATCCCAGGTTATTCCCCATCTGTTGAAGTAGAGTGACAGATATGTAAGTGAAACATCCCACAAATAGTACAGGAGATTCTGTGATAGTCTACTCCATTTATTTCTATCATAAATGAAAACATAAATAGATGAGAGACTGCATGGCATGGGATGTAACGACACTGAATTGTTAATGTTGAAATTTAAAGAGATTTGTAAATTCTATGCATACCACAATAGAATGTAAAGGCAAAATAATAAACAAACAACGTTAAACGAAAAAGATAATTTGTCAATAAATATAGTTACACTCCAAATAAATGTTGGGTTAAAAATAAACCAAGTTAGGTTAAAAATGGACAAACCCAGCGTTTGGGTTGTTTTAACTCAGCGGTTGGGTTAAATGTTTGACCCAACCTGCTGGACAGTTTTATTTAATTCAACTATTGTTTAAAAATTACTATATGGCTGGCTTAAAATGAAACCAAAATAGGTTAGAAATTAAAAATCAGACACATAAATACTAGAGGCAACAGTAATAATCAAAAGGTAAACATTTATTAATAAGCAATTTAATAAATTATTATTTAATTATTATTTATTAATAAATGATCATAATGTTAATTTCCAACCTATTTTTGGTGCATTTTAAACAAGCAATATAGCTGACAATAGTTGAGTTAAATAAAACTACCCACCAGGTTGGGTCAAACATGTAACCCAACCGTTGGGTTTGTCCATTTTTAACCCACCTTGACTTATTTTTAACCCAGCATTTTTAGAGTGTAGGCATTAAATGCTACATTAAATGCTTTGCTTAGAATTGATATACTTCACAAAATACATTACAAATATTGTACAAGGATCTCATGTGATTGATGATTGACTTTGCTCTTCCTTCTCTACACTTCCCTGCTCCCAGAAACACTCTTCTCGGTTACGAAAAAGTACCTCAAAGCGACTGTAGACTTTCTTTTCTTTGCGCATGCTCTCTATTCTCTTCAGCAGATTGTCCCTCTCCTGTGGGTTGACTGGAGTTCGGCCGAACCGGGTCCGGCTTTGAAAAGAAGAATTGGAAACATCGTCTTCCTTGCCCCCCTCGCTTTTCCCAGACTCTTCATTCTGCTGTCTGTTCTTCTGGCTATTTGCTGAGATTTGCTCTAGGATCACCTTGGTATCATCCCTGAGGTTGCTACTGAATATTACATTCGAGGTAGAGGACTGATAGCGGGATTGAGTTGGTTTAGCATTGGGTTTGTTGGTCTCTACTGTGGTTAAAGATTCAGAGGGTTTCTCTTTATCCGAGGGTTCCTCTTGCACCTCAGGGACTGTTTTCATTGACTTGTCCTCTTGAGAGTTGGACACTCCTGAGTGCTTCTTTTCTCCCTTTGGCCCAAGGAAACCCTTCAGTCTCTGCGTTTGTTTCTTGAGGAAGTCAAGGGCCTTTGTATCTTTGCCATCAGAGCTTCCAAGGTTTAGGGAGCTCAGGCTTTCTTTGGACTCTGCGCGGGAAATGCCCGATGTGCTGAGGCTGCGGGACTTCTTAAGCTCGCTCTTTTCGGCATCTGTTGCATCCGTGAGAATCTCCTCACCGCATGAGATCCGACGATGAGAGGACTGAGAGCTTTTGAATGGTTTTAAGAACTTGGGTGAAGGGAAAGGCCGAAGTGACTTAGTTGGCTCCTTAGCGGGCTCTTTCTTTGCCGCATCAGCTGTGCTCTCTGTCAGAGTTTTGCTGTTCGTGTACGGCCTGTCCACACAGACTTCAGAAGGTTTTGGATTTGATGTGACCGACAGGCGCTGTGGTACCGGATCTGTTAGGGTAAATGATGGTTCTTGTGTCTTTACAGTGGAGTCCTCTGAAGTAATAAGCACATTTGGAACTTTGGTTGCTGTATCAGAGGGGTCTGGCTTTTTCGTGGCTGCTTCTCGACTTTTAGTATCCAAATCTAACTCTAATTTTGAGGTCTTTCTCTTTTCTTCCAGATCTTTAAAGTACTTAAGTCGGCTTGCTGGATCATTCACGTTTAGGGAAGAAGTTGTTTGCTGAGATCTTGAAGGCTCTGTTGGCTGTGTAACTTTGTTGTCAGGTTTCTCGTTTTCTTTGATGGGCTCCTCTTTGGCATCTCTGATCGT
This sequence comes from Anabarilius grahami, assembly GCA_003731715.1. NCBI lineage: Eukaryota > Metazoa > Chordata > Actinopteri > Cypriniformes > Xenocyprididae > Anabarilius > Anabarilius grahami. The sequence continues at coordinate 3,538,406 of RJVU01028973.1, forward strand.
AGTCAGGTCTCCTGTTGATGAGTTTTTAACATCTTTTTCATCTGCTTTTTTATGCTTACTCCAATCAAACGGCTCTCTTGACAGTGATCTCCTCTTCTCGAGAATCTCTGCCACAATGGATGAGTATCGAATAGGCTCACTCTCATCTTTCTCCTCTTGTAACTCCCCACCAGACTTGGCTTGCGAGGAACTGTGTTGCTCCAGCTTTGAGGAGCTGAAGATTAAAGAAGACCGTAGTCTTGAGCTCCTTTGCAGCATTGGGTTAATTCGAGATCGGAAAGACTCGTGCTTGGTAATGCTGATTGGTTCCCTCGGTTCCACCTCCTTCTCATTGTCTGTTGAAGATGCTAGTGATGAAGCTGAAATTGCTGGCTTTAATGTGTCAGTACTTGTGGGACCGAAGTCAGAGGTAACATCTTTTACCTGATTCCTATCTTGAATGATGGGTTTACCATAGCGTGGTCGCAAGTCAAGGTTTGGCTTAGTTGGGATATTCTGACGCTCTCTAATGTTAAAGTTAAGGCCTGGTCCCTCTGAGCCATAAAGTCTGCTGTCAGGTTGTTGATATGGCTCATCAAAAGCATCTTGACCCATGGGCTGATGCAGGCCCTCCTCTCCTGCATCTTCATAAGTGCTGAGATAAGAGTTGATTCTCCAGCTCCGCAATCCCTGCTTCACACCGGGGTCCTCGGACTGCCGTACCTGTTCTCCAGTGGAGAACAACTGCTTGTGGTCTGGAGGATGTGGCTGAGTTGGCGAACTCTGACAGGCATAGGAGTGGCCCGCAGCAGGCCTCTTGTGGCTTTGTGGACCATAGCGTCCCCCTCCTGTGTTATATTGTTTTTCTGAATCACTTTTGAGGTCATCAGAGGATAAAACATTCATATTTCCTGGTGCTTCAAGTTCAGGTGGATATGCAGAATCAGACTGTTGATCTGCCTGGTACATGCCGTAGTTAAGGCGGTCATATGGCCCGCGCTCAGAATCAGGTCCCATGCCCTCGCTCTGATAGTAATGTTGTTCTCGCTGGTAATGCGATTCCATCTCCTCCAAGTTGTTCATTACACGCTGTTTCATGTACTGCCGGGAGGAGGCGTAGGTCTCGCGGGTTCCCTCAGCATAGCTATGCCTCTTAAAGGCATTCATTTCCAGCTGCCGGGAGGCCAACATGGAGCGTCCTTGATCCAAGAATGACTGTTGCATCTTGAACTGCTGTGTTGCATATTTTGTGACCTGCATAGGACCTGCACTTGGTTCAATCGTATGGCGGAATGGGTCATCCCTCCGAAAAGGTAGTACAGAGTCGAGACGATCCCCGAATGGGTAACCAGTGTGTTCAGGCTGGCGATGATATCCTCTGGGATTCCTTAGTGACTGAGTTCTTTTCAAGCCAAACTGGCTGCCAAGGTAACTATCTTGTGGCATGGGTACAAGGGCATTTTCAACAACAAGAGGCTGAGACTGAGCAAACAAAATACGAAACTCCTCATCAAAAGTGGCAACTAGTTCTCCAAGGAACAAATGGGCGATGCAGCGGTGGATCTTCTCAAAAGACCACATAAAGCTGGAGAAAGAGAGAAAGAAACATTTAGAATGTCATCTGTGTCACATAAGTGCCCATACAATAAAGATATTTGCATTCAAATGTCACTGAGCTCACCTATAGTTTCCACTGATAACTGCTCTGCAGTCAGTCAGAAGAAAGCGGTCCATCACTTGACCTTTAAATGATTTTCCTGAGCGGCAGAAATAGGTAATGCCTGCTACTGTCCGTACCCGCATCATCTGTAACCAGTGAAGTCACCATTAAGCCTGTATTTTCTTTCGATTTAAATTAAAACTTAGCCTAGTTGAGATCAGTTATACTTACATGGATCATATCCAGGTTAACTTTACAGCTTGCCACCATGTTAACAAAATGATGGGCATTTTGTTCATCCAGCAGAATATAGACAGGCACATGACGTGCTGCAGCATCCAGAAGATCGGAAAATATATCAACATCTGTGAAAATATCCATCACAATTGCAATGACCTGTAAGAAAGAGGAAATAAAAATGAAAATAGCAATAAGGAATCACCTCGAACTGTGCATCAAAAGTTGACAATTAAAACTAGTCAAGTTGAATAAGTCCTTTCTTGCACTTATTTTAGTATACTTTGATAATGTACAATGTTTTCATTTACTGAATCCAATGCAGAAATGCCCTATTCGCAGCCTGCCATGATTATTTTATTCTATGAGCAATAATGGGGGTTACCAACATAAAATGGGTAGCATTTGGCTGGTCAGTCTTTATTTCATTAAAGCAGGGCTTGACATTAACACCCACCAAATGGGTGGATTTCAGAAGTGGTCGTGTAACGCAGTCACTCCTACTAGCCATATTGGCGGGTTGCATTTTATATATAATATATATATTTTTCAATTGTACTCTTTTAAAAAGGCATCTGAAATAATAAACTAAGTGAAATGTAGTGTTGTCAAAAATAAAGATTTTTCGATACATATTGATACTGAAATATCTGAAACACTTCCAATACTCATTTTCCACAGAAAAGATACACAATACCAGCTGCGCTTTCTCTCTCTCTCATCTCTCCGACAGCGAGTCGACACACAAACCCTCCTCTCCTCACTCATTTCATTTGCTCTGGATGAATATTCTTGGTGCTACAGAGCTTGAATTTCGGCGTGTTTTACGCATAATTTTACTCATTCTCGTAGATTTTGTGCTCAAACCCAAAGTGCACGCATAAAGCCACCTCTCAGTACTAAATTGAGTATTTTTTCACTGCTTATTGCACTTAAACAGTCAAATACACACAAAATAATGTCAAAATGCGGTTCTTGGCGAGTATTCACATAAACACAGTCATGTTTTTTAAGTGAATGTAAACAGTTGAGAAAGAAATGGATACGTGCATCAGGTCTTAAAGTGACAGCAGCCTAATATACCTGCTCCCAAATTATGAAATAATATAAAAAAATATCTATAAGGCATGATATATATCTATTATAAATATCATTTTTTATACATTTGAAAGCACTAACCTGATGAGCATTTTTGATGAGTCGCCGTGCCTGCTCCTTAATGCTGGGCAGTTCGGGGTCAGCAGGGTTTATCAACATTGTGACCTCTGTGGGACCCACAAAACTATGTTGCTGCAGAGGCCATCCAAGGTCTAGTCCCGGTGCATCCAAGTCAGAATGCAGCGGCCAGTAGGTGTCAGAAGACCCATCCTGATCTATTTCTTGATACAGCAGTTCTGGTACATTTCCAGCACTCTGTGGTGAATGCACAGTGCTTTTAATATGCTCGATCTCTGACCTTGATAAGAAGTCAACTACATTAGCACTTTGTAAAAAGTTGTAGTAGCCCTCAATGTCCTCCTCCACCAGGGCATCGATAGCCATGCGATACTCTTCCCGGTAATGCGGACGCAAATAATTGGGATCCAGGGGGTTGTCTCCCACTGAAGAACTCTGGGAGCGACGGGCCATGATGGAGCAGGGAAAACAACCTAAGAAACATTTTTTTAATAAATAATCATGTGGAACAATCTAATCAGAGCATCTGGAAAGTCTTCAGTTACATTATTGCAGAATATGATTACAATTTTAGCACAAACATATTTGTTGTATCTGCCTACTGCTAGGCTACATTAACAAACAGGAAATAACACTTTAAAATTTACCATATGCACTATGATACAACAGTATCCAGGAAGCGCAAATTCTGCATACTAAGCCACTATTACATGTTGTACGACACAGATCATGAAGTGTGTATTATGACATATTTATGTAACCAAAAAAATTTGCTACTGCATGCTAGTTCAGATCGACCTGCCGAAAAACTCTGGGAGCTGCTTGACTCATTGTGTACATATGAAATTCCTATCTGTTCTGCTGGAGCCTTCCAAACAATGACCCCTAAGCAAGTTTAGGCCCCAGTTTGAAGGTTTTCGAAGGTTGTGGGCACTTGTGTACATTTGTTTGTATTTTAGACATCACCAGGGAAACGGTGTCAGCCTGTTGGCGAGTGACTCATTGTGGGCAAGAGGGGAACCGAAAAGACATCAACAGAAAGGGAAAAACTGAAGAAACATGTGACTGAATCAAAGAAGGGAGTGTTTTGCTGATGTTCTTGTGAAAGAGACTCGCTGCGTTAACTATGCGAGTTAGAATCAGACTTTGAGCAGGTCATAAATTAACCAAGGCACGTTGTGGCTAATTCATAGGGTAGCATGTCTATTATATGTTGTAAACTCATATGTATAATGTATTCATAACAAATTTGCTAACAGGAATGTTATGTGATGCCAAAGATGATTGCATCTACTCATGACCAGCCTCGATTATTGTGCTGTCAGCATATTTCCTTCCATATACACCCAGACCAGTATATCGTGTTGGAGCGGATTCATCCCCATTGCACTGCTTCACTTTATTCGGAACATAATATTAAGCTATTATAATGACTGACCGATAATAATAATTCAGACTGTATTGGATGGCCAAATGTGAAAAATACCCAAGAGATGTTATGAAATTACACTGTGCCGGAGCAGAGAAACTTACACTGCAAGTGCCAAGTTAGATATGATTCAGTTTGACTTTTTTAGTAGATTGATGTGTTCATGCAGATGTCTGCACATACATTGCTCATGTAAATACATTCTATGTACATTCAAAACATAACTGGAAATTACCAAGGCAGAAGAATCTTTACATTCCTGGGATACCTGTAACAACAGGCAGTGAAACTGATATATAACAGGCAGTCAGTGTTTCAGTAGCTTAGTTGTTGCAGTTATTTTTAGCAAGCAAAAAATAGACTTTTGCATGACCAAACATTTTTCATAATGAACCCATGACTCTTTTATGAATATTGTAATATTCGGCTCATTGTGAAATTCAAATGCAGAATAAAGACCAATTCAGATATATTGAATGCTTCTATATAAATATCTTTATTTGGATGCTTAAAAGGATAGTTTAAGCTATTTCTTTGGTTATCCTGACTAGAGATGCACAATGTATCAGTGTCATGGTGGTTATTGGCCGACATTATTATTATTTTTTTATATTTAGATTACCTTTGCCAACGTCTACTTACAATTAAAGCCAAAAATGAAAATTCTGTCATTAATTACTCACCCTCATGTCGTTCCACACCCATAAGACCTTTGTTCATATTCGGAACACAAATTAAGATATTTCTGATTAAATCCGAGAGGTATATGACTCGTTCTTAGACACCGACACTTTCAAGGTCCAGAAAGGTACTAAAGACTTCGTTAAAACAGTCGATAAACAATATCTTCTCTTCTGTGTCATTCTCATACTATGTTTACATCGAGCTCTTCCGTGTTTACGTCAGAGCACCGACTCATCATGTGACCAGCTTTGGCCAATAATGAGCCGGCATTCACTATGCTTACTGCATTAGGATAATGACAGGGAAGAAAAGAGAATGTTAAATAAAGTTGTTTTGTTTTTGCACACAAAAAGTATTCTCGTCGCTTCATAAAAAATAATGTTGAACCACTGCAGTCGCGTCGACTGTTTTAATGATGTCTTTAGTACCTTTCTGGACCTTGAAAGTGACGATTATATTGCTGTCTATGGACAAGTCATATACCTCTTGGATTTCATCAAAAATATCTTAATTTGTTTTCCGAAGATGAAAGAAGGTCTTATGGGTGTGGAAGGACATGAGGGTGAGTATTTAATGACAGAACCCTTTAATCTTTATAAACACTAATAGTTTAATAACACGGTTACTTAGTAAAGTGATGAATATCCATTTTCATACTGTGCATTATAATGTTGTGATGCCTAAATTGTATTTTTACTTCATTTAGACAAAACAGAATAGAATTTCAACCATTTATCAGTTATTGGCCATAACATGAAAATAATTATTCGTATCAGCCATAATATTTGTGCATCCCGAATCCTGACATGCTCTTTTACAACATCCAATTTTCTCAATTCATGTCCAACACTAATGCGACATTGAATATTTCCTTTGACAGTCCATTGTATTATTATCACATTTACTGACAATTTAACGTTTGTCCATCAACAGGACAAGTTTTAGATATTTTCATCTCAGCCCATGGAAATCATGCATTTCCTCCCTTAAAAACATCCAATAATTCTAATATGTGCCTTCAGTGTCTGTCAGATTTAGCCTGCCAGTGATCACTTACTAACAACACCCTCTTAGTAAAGATCTTCGTGTTTCAACAAGTGCAAAATTAAAGTGTCATATAACTCAAGCTCAACCATATGTAGGAAATTATGGGAGATGACAATCATAGAAATGCACAAGTCTGTTCATGGTGTGGTTTACCTGGGCCTCACCCACAAAAAGAATCAGTGCAAGTAGTACAGAGATTTAGATAATTTAATGTTAAAGAGTTATGCAATGTTTTAAGACCATGGGTGGCAATGTAAGGAGAGGACATCCTGAACCAATCCCTTAACCAAAGTCCTACATGATAACAAAGGAACAACTCCATGCACCCACGACACTGAACCATGACATTTCAAAGATCAATAGACTTACTCTACTAAAATACTGATATTTTGTAGTTAGTTTATAGAACTATTCATAATTTCCACACAGATATCAAAGCTTCATCATCTCCAAAACGACTGTTCAAACAAGTTATATAATACACTGTTGTTTTAATGCTTACTTCAAAAGTCTTTCAAATGGGCTGGTATAGAGCTAACCATTCCGATTAAAGTGCAAAGAAATTTTAAGAATAAAAAAAACTTTTAGAGAGTTTCCACACTGTCAACCCTCAACTGCTCTTTCACACTTTATGATTATAGTCAAGTAAGTTGAGACTTTCGCGCTCGCCTGTTTGCAGTAAGTTGAGACTTTCGCGTTCGTTCTTACCTTTACGGTTGGAGTTACTTGCAGTCGCCGGTGAAGAAACTTTTTTTCCGTCCCGAAAAAGTCGGTTATTTTCACCCCCTGTTCAGCGAATGCATCCGCGATACATTCCTGCTGTCGGTGGAAACCCCACCCAACCCTATTCAGCTTCAAGGCGAAAAGCAGCCCTGGCGAAACCTGTTCGCGTTCGGCCGAGTCCTGCCCGCCCCGAACGTCTCCGCGCCGTTAAGACAACACACCAGTCGGTTCGTAATGAGCGACTCAACCCTTTGAATTTGAGTTATGAAACTCCTCCCAACCATCGCCGGCGTCAGCGCTCACCTACAGCTAGAGCTGACTGACGACTACAAAGCAATGTACAGAAACATCCAAGGTTTTTACAGCAGGCTTGGTTGGAGTTGGAATTTGCATAACTGGTGAAACATGTACAAATTTGCCCCGTGGAGTTTCACGAGCGCACTCCATATCCCAGCTCACCCTTCTCTTCCTCTTTCCACAGCCAGCAGACGGACAGATGGTGGATTGTTGCTCAAAGGACAAAGGCACACCCAGGTCATGATCACACTGTTGAGTGTTGTGTGTATGTCTGCTACAGATGGTATAGAAGATGAATTATGCATTCATAATGAATGTTTTAAAGCTCCCTGTTTCCATCTAAGTTCACTCAAAACAAGTTCATGTGCACATGTAAACAATGACTTCAACCAAAACAATAGGCATATTTAAAGTGAGTTATTTTTATTACAGGTATTTTTCCTAACAACAAATATCCATTTATTTCACATGCATCTTCTTTTTCAATAAATATAATATTATATTGAATATGATTATAAATATCATTCTCTCTCTCTCTATAGATATTTAGAGTTTATAGTGAACATTAGGCTAAATTTTATTAAGAAGACTTTCTTTAAAATTAATTTCATAAATATGTAATATTTTTTATTTTAAAGATGTGAACTCAAACAAGTAAATTTCTAATTGCTTTTACCATTTTATGTTGTATTTTGGTACACGCTAAAAAATGCTGGGTTAAAAACAGCTTTAAAATGGACAAAAAAATGTTTGTTTTAACCCAGTGAATTGGCTTGTTTTGACCCAGCGGTTGGGTTAAATGTTTGCCCAGCCTGCTGGGTAGTTTTATTTAACTCAACTGTTTAAAAATGACTATATGGCTGGATTAAAATGAACCTAAAATAGGTTAGAAATTAAAAATCCGACATAATTACTAGAGGCAACAATAATAATCAAAAGGTAAACATTTATTAATAAGCAATTTAATAAATGTTTATTGTTTAATTATTATTCATTAAGCTTATTAATAAATGTTAATTTCCAATATATTTTGGGTGCATTTTAAGCAAGAAATACTGTAATTTTTAAACAATAGTTGAGTTAAATAAAACTGCAGCAGGTTGGGCAAACATTTAACCCAACCGCTGGGTTTGTGCATTTTCAACCCAACTTGGTTTTTTTTTAACCCAGCATGTAGGTTTGTTAGGGAACTTATATTGTAGGTCTTAAATAATGATTGTTTTATTAAACTGAATAAAGTGATACATTTATCTGCATCTAATTCTCTTTGTAACAAATGCTTTATAAGCGTTTATATATGCTTCACATATAATTAACATTACACTCTAAAAAATGCTGGGTTAAAAACAACCCAAGTTGGGTTGAAAATGGACAAACCCAGCGATTGGGTTGTTTTGACCCAGCAGTTGGGTTAAATGTTTGCCCAACCTGCTGGGTAGTTTTATTTAACCCAACAATTGTTTACAAATTACTATATGTCTGGCTTAAAATGAACCCAAAATAGGTTGGAAATTAAAAATCAGACTCATAATTACTAGAGGCAACAATAATAATCAAAAAGATGAGCATTTATTAATAAGCAATTTAATAAATGTTTATTGTTTAAATATTATTCAAAAAAAGTATTAATAAATGTTTGTTTATTAAACATATTAATAAATGTTAATTTCCAACATATTTTGGGTTCATTTTAAGCAAGAAATACAGTAATTTTTAAACAATATTTGGGTTAAATAAAACTACCCAGCAGGTTGGGCAAACATTTAACCCAGCCGCTGGGTTAAAACAACCCAATCGCTGGGTTTGTCCATTTTCAACCCAACTTGGGTTGTTTTTAACCCAGCATTTTTTAGAGTGTTTATATATATCTATTCATAGTTTTAATGAATGTTTCAGATCCTAAAGGAATCACATATCAATGTCCCACATATCAAAATGGTATAATTACATTTTTAAAAATAAAAAGACTTCAGGTTAATATATTTAATATATTTTAGCTGCAAATGTATTTTTAAATGAGACCAAAGTACAATTTGTTCTGTAGTATCAAGACAATCTCAGGAGCAATACACTATGTACTTTATGGCGCCGTAATGATTACTTTATTGCAATTTGTATGTATGTATAAGTGCACAATTCACATGCATGAAAGTATGCATGGTGCAGGGGTGGAGAAAGTCAGAGGATTTTGCCCCACCCTGAAAAGAAAAAGCCTTAAACATATCCTCATTCTGCCAGACGTTCACTCTAGGTATGGGGAAGATTTGTTTGAAATCTTTAAAGATGATTTTGTTCAGTTTCATGTGCTCTTCCTCGGGTTTATGATTGTGATTGATTCAGAAAGTTTATAATCTTGTCAGTGTGTGTCTGTATTTGGTTTAACCTAGCAACCACTCAGGTAAGGGAGGGTGTGAGAAAGGGTGCGGCCCGCCGAAGAATGTGCCAGGACAACTGAGAGACATTTACCACGCCTAGGACACGTTCATTCCTCTCACACACACACACACCTACTTACCTTTTCTGCTGTGTACATACCTTTTCACACATTCACTTGAGGTCACACAAAACCACATTACAAAAAATCATTACAAATATGACATATGCAAATATTCCCTATCTCTTGAACACTCTCACTCATTCAGTCGTATCAAAACTTTCCGTTTTTCAGTACTGCTTCACTTGCCTGTCATATGTGTGATGTGTTTCTCAGCCTATAAACAAGTAGAAAAATGTTAAATAATTGAAAATGTTTTTTTTTTAAGCCGAAGGGCCTTTTTTTATTATCAAGACAAACAAAATTCAACCTCCCAGCTAAAGAATTTTATTGCGAGTAGTCAAGCTAGAATACGTCGAAAGACTGTTTGAGATCAAACTCTGTCATGTTTCATCAGTTAAGCAAGTTTTAGCATGCCAACGTGATCCGCATCCATCTATCCACAGAAGGGTGATCTTTAAAACAGTGCTGTTCTTTGAAACAGGGTGTCCTTTGGCTGTCTGGCAGATTCCCACCCACAATTCCCCTCTCCTGCTGTAATATCACACCTGCGTATCATGTGACACAAGGCAGCTCTCTGTAGCACTTAAACACACACAGATGCACATAAACAAACTTTCATTATTCAAAGTAGCTATGCATAGTTTACACTGATACTTTCACTAGGTTTTCTACTCGCACCACCACATTTAATTTGATTTGCCGTGTATCGCAGTCACAACCAAGTAAATATTCCCCGTTTCCAATCACGTGTTATGTTTGTGTTTTTAATGATTGTTCATGTGTGCTGCTGGCACATTGCTGTTACATTACCGATAAGTGCAGGCGGTTTGTGATTCGAGGTTGAAACCTGTAAAGTAGCATGTTTTCACATTAAATGTCAAACCCCTGAAGCTACAGAGCCGAATATAGTTTAATGCCTCATCTCCTCCAGTAATGATGCACACCTCGGGCTGTGTCGCGATGAATTGTGTTTTATTACCTCCTGCTCCGGTCCGTGTCCTTCACCCAACCCAAACACAAAGAACAACAAATCAGCCAAACCAGTCTGCCATCTTGATATGTCACATGCACCTAGATTCCATAACTGATTGGGAAATATTTAGACATCAAATTCAAGACTGGACACTTTTTTATTATGCGTGTTTAGGTGTGTTAACTTTATATAAGACTTGTATATATATATAATAATTTACTCTAAGTATCGATGTTAATCATGTATGGTGTCTCCATGTGATCTGATCCCACTCTATCAAGCCAAATGTTTTAAATACCATTAGGTTGCATAAGCAGTAAAGTTGAGTGACTTAAGAATGGTACTAATTTGTGTCAGTCTAGCCATTAGACTGTCTCTGCAGTTCATTGCCGTCGGGTTTTCAAGAGATCAGCTTTCAGCAAACTGAATCAGGTTGATTAGGATGTTTTTGCTATTCAGATGACTGGGAGAAAGTGTCCCTGAATTCACCCCTAAAGAAGGACGTTGCAGACTCTGAATTACTAAGATTATATCGCAAACAGTGAAAAGTGCACTACAATTTTTTTGCTATTAGACTAGTTTCAACAGACTAACAGTTAAAAAAGTTTACAAATAAATGTGAATTGAACCGATCTAGCCATGATTGACTCACTAGAGGGGTTTTGCAATTGAATTCTTTCAGTCTGTAATCATGATCAAACAGAAGAACGAGTCATCCACCTTCACAGACATGTCAGGAAACAAAATGTTGCATTCCTCATAAACCGTCATCATTCATCACTTTAACGTCATCAAACAAACACCATATGTGGTATATTGACTTTTCATACTTTTGTATCCCAAAATTGTTTAATTAGAGCAAAATATCTGTACTAAGTTGAACAAAATGTAGTTTTTACATACCTGTTTTTTCATGTATTTCAAATTTTTCAGCATTTGAGAATTTTTCCAACTGATTTTAGTTGATTGATTTCTCAGATTTTTTTTTTAATGTTCAATTCATTTTATTTCATCTTGTCTATAAGTTTGTGACAAATGTTGTGAAAAAATATTAGAATGTTGGTAACACTTTATGTTAAGGTTCATTAGTTAATGTATTAACTAACATGAACTGACCATGAGTAACACATTTGTTACTGTATTTACTAATCTTCACTAACGTTAATTGTTCATTGTTTGTTCATGTTAGTTTACAGTGCATTAACTAATGTTAACAAGATTTTAATAATGTATTAGTAAATGTTGAAATGAACATTAACAAAGATTAATAAATTATGTATGCAGTTGCAGTTCATTATTAGTTCATGTTAACTAATGTAGTTAATTAATGTTAACTAATTAACCTTATTGTAAAGTGTTACCAGAATGTTTGATTAAAATTATTTGGCCTTTAATAACATTCTCAAAATGTTAGCACAACGTTATTTATACATCGTTCATGAAACATTTTAGTTTTAGTATGTTTTTTAAGCATTGTTTCATAACGTTCAGAGAACATTCCAAAGTAACGTTCTCATAATGTTTGCACTAAAATTCTAAAATGGAACGTTAATGTTTTCACTAACATTCGCATAAACAAGAAAATTCATTTTTAAAGTCCCCCAAAATCAAAATTTACGTTTTTTAGCTTTTAGTATGAATATGTTAGCCTTAGTGTTATGAATAAGCGGATGTGTTCCAAAACAATGATAAAATTCGCATTTAGGAGATATAAGCATTCAAAACTAACAGTCTCTCACTGGATCACGGATTTTCATGACGGGTGCATCTGAAAACTTAGGAAGCTGTGACAATGCAATGACTTGTAAGGCAGCGTTTGTGCAATCAAATGCTCTCTAGAATCTGAAGTCCCGCCCCCTCCTAAACTATAAACAGACGCTGAAGCTGCGGCTGCAATCGGTCATTTGTTCACACATTTACTAGTTTCTATATGGTGCATGTCACATAGTGCACTATATAGAGGATAGGGAACGATTCAGACAGTGTAAATATGCTTTCCATTGACGCGAATTATGTCCGTTAGTGTCACGTGAACCGCTGCAGCACGAGCACAGTCTGCTCCGGTTCAGAGACACGAGAGCACAGAGCGGATCATATGCATATGAGTCGGCGCAGACCACAAAACGTTCGGACACATTTGAATTACACAAACAATGCTCTGTTTTAAAGCAACGTGGAGGAGAAACAGTTAGAGATTATGAGGAAAATTAGATTTTTATGAGCTCAACGGCTCTGGCCGAGCTGTGATCTAGGCAAACGCTATTGGCTATTTTGAAAAAAGGGAGGAGCTTGTAGATATATCCCGTCCTGTCTTCCTGTTTCATTTGAAATGACGTCAACACAGTGAATAAAGCTGCTTCAGTGAACATTCAGAGAACATTCAGTGTTTTCATAGCTTAATGTGAACGATATCAACATGTTCTTAGAACATATTTTTGTTAGCTGGGAATGACTGGCTATTAAATATTTTATATAAAATATGTATTTTACAAAACAAGTTTTACTCTAAAACTGCAAGGAAATGAAAGCCAAAAATCTTAACAAATTGAGTTCCAAATTTCAGGTTGATATCTTAAAAAATGAGCTTTCAGTAAGATTTTGTTTGGGTGCAGTACCACACTTTTTCACTAGATGACATCCAAGTGACCATATAAAGGCGCCTCCATTTCCATATGGTTTGAGTGATCTGAACCATATATTTCCATCATTTTCATACAATTTATGAAATAGACATCCTATATAGAAGTAGTATGGGAAGTTTGGCAGAATTTGATATGAATTCAGCCTCTAATAAACATAAAAACAACATGTATGTTGGTTATAGATCGCCGCCACAATCATAAATGTATTTTTTTTTTCTATTAAAAACATTTTCAGACCTTTTTTTCCCCAAAAATTAAATGGATGTTATCTTTTGAACTCTTGGCATGAAAACAAACATGTTTCAACCAATCTTTAATGATTTTTCATGTTCATCGCTATTTCAAAATAAAGGCCTAATGAGTATGAAAATATGCTTGTTGCAAATTGATAAATTACTGCTCCTCTGTAATTTATTTTGAAAATCATTAGATTCTAAGCTTTCAAATGATATATAGTTTGTCAAGATTAGTTTAGGTTTAGTATAGAATATAACTGTTTTAAATATGTAATGGCTGTGGGCCAAGTAATCCATAAAATGCTACCGGACAGATTTCACTAAAAACACACCTGGCTCTGTAAACCAAAGAAGACCTTGAGAAAACTATCCGATAGCATTCCCATTCATCTCAGTGGCAGTTACGAACCAGGATGTCCTGAAAGTACTTATCGTGTATCTCCCATCTTTGTTCAGTACAGTTTTCTTAATATGAAGGTGAGTAAATTATGACAGAATTTTCTTTTTGAGGTAAATGATTGTGTAATAATACAGTCATCAGGAAAACCAACAAAAACAAGTCATTGTTGCGAGCTTCAGTGCTCAAACACAATACCCAGCCCAGCCACCGGACGTGCTTTTAATCTCCTGCTCCGTTCACAGTCATATGCAAATATCCTGCTTCCACAGTTTACCACTGACACTTGAGCTGTACGGCCAATGCAAAGTATGCATACTATACCTACACAAGAACAGTCTTGCTGATCTGAGGTCATCGTGTCACACAAGTGCTGTAAAGGCGGTAAAACAGATCAGTTAGCTTGAGAAACATATATTGTTGTTACTGATATTGATAGCTGTAGGTCTGTTTGAAAGGCAGCCCTGCCGTGACCTCTGACCTTGATGATGCTGTATCAATTCAAAGCGTCCAGATACCAAAGAGCTGTAAATCCTCAGAAGTGAGCGAACAATGACAGTCTATTGGTCAGATATGACATTATTGATAACCCTGCTCCAAACTCATTCATGCTCCAGAAGTTTCCCCAGGACATGCAGCATTCTGTCAACTTCCTGTCTGTGCTTCCAGGATATAGAGCTTGAAAGGACTATATGCAAACACTGCCAAACACAAAACTATGAAATAACACAAGTGAAATATGTAGTGTGCTGTTTTTCAAAAGCTCTGCACACTCTTAGCATTCTCAAATTCACGAGGACACTGCTTTTTCTTTGCTATCTGCTCTGGTTCATTGCTAAAACAAACAAACAATGTTATTTATAGTATTTTTGTCATTCGTATAACATTTATATTTCTCTACAAAGCTAATTTCGCCCACACCAAAGTCCAAATTTTTGAATAGTACTGTGTATTTACATTAAACCCCCTAGTATTTACATTAAATAGGGACGGATGGAGGGAAACAGTCAGTGTTTCCGTGTTAATGTGGCAAAGTCCAGGAAGTAAGATAAACAGCGCTCTCTGGTGTGGTGAAATGATATCCACAGTCTGATAATTAAACATTTTGCTTAAGGTCATTCGATTTTTATTTATTAGTCTAATATAAAATGAGGCTAGAATTATAGTTAGCAGCTACTCAGAAACGAGCGCTAGGCTAACACATGAATTTTACATGAAAGTAAAATTAAATAATTTTAAAATGAATCAGAACATATTGTTTAACCCACTTTTATTACATTAATTTTTAAATCTCAATCTTAAATATAAATCATTTTGGAACTAGAAATTAAAATCGGAAGTGACGTTGGTTTCGGGGGGGAATGTGTTCCGCCATGTTTGTGAGTGGCATCTTCATTGCGTTATAATTCGCTAAACAAATTGCGTTATTAAAACTCTATTGATGACTTTATATATTCATAATTTCCACTAAAGCTCTATTTCGTGATCGAATTGTAAACTTTTAACATGGCGACTCGCTGTGCGGGGCGGAAGTGTGGAAGCGCTCGTCTGTTTCCGTCCGCGTGAAGGTGCGACAGCGAGAGATTACTGACCCAGATCGAGATGAAGACAGGTCCTGCTGTATGGGTCTAATGTCATTTTGCGATACAGTAATCTGACTGACATTGTGCAGGTGAGTGACATATTTGTGACGCTGTTTGCGCAATTTATCGATAAACACAGAGTCGCGTGATGATGTGAGTTGTTTCATATCCAGTGGTAACAGCTGTTAGCAACCTGTCCATGGGTTTAATCACCGAAAACTGTCTTAATATGTCATAATATCGACCAAACGTGACATTTTGGGGTTACAAATTCAGTTTGCACCATTGCGCAATGTGAGCGTTACCAACTTGTAAACAGTGTTTTAAAAAACGCATTTCGACATCCATTTTAATTATAATGTAAACCGCGAAGGTGAATTGTGTCATACATTAAATGATTAATTTGATCATTTTAAGATTAATTAAGACATTTTCCGCTCACTCAGTTAAATGACATTGCAAACTCAGCACGCGCTGACACTGGGAATAAAACCTGCAGGATTTACCCTTAATGAATCCGTTTACTTAGTGTGTTTTACTGTATTTGTGTTGGCTCAAAGAAGGCCAGTGATGACAGCTTGCCAGCCCGGATCTTCCTCGTCTTGTACACAAACCTGTCTCTGTCTCAAACGCGACGCGACGCGACGCGTCATCTTCATATCATCGCGTTCGCGACGCGTCAGACTCTGACTCTGTCCATCATAACATAAACAAACTAGTGAAACTCTCTTGGTATTATTTTGAAATGCATACACTGCAAAAGTTTGGAAACACCCTAGAAAAGTGAGTTTTGGACAATATTGGCATGAATCCTTTTTAATTTGTGATAATTTTGCACTGATAAGGGACAACACTAACTATGAAAACATATTTTATTACATAAACAGAAAAAACTTACATTTTTGATTCATCAAAATATCCACCATTAGCCGCTATCTGACCTAAACTGGGTTCTAATTGGTTCTTTGTATTCTAAACTTAATTGGCAATCAATTGTTGAAGCTATTAAAGTGTGCTGACCCAAAGATCTTTTACAAACCTGGGGCGAGTTTAAACCAGTAACCAGCATCACAGCTGGCAAAGTCTGACTTTGACATGTACAGTACAGACCAAAAGTTTGGAACCACTAAGATTTTTAATGTTTTTAAAAGAAGTTTCGTCTGCTCACCAAGGCTACATTTATTTAATTAAAAATACAGTAAAAAACCAGTAATATTGTGAAATATTATTACAATTTAAAATAACTGTTTTCTATTTGAATATATTTCACAAAGTAATTTATTCCTGTGATGCAAAGCTGAATTTTCAGCATCATTACTCCAGTCTTCAGTGTCACATGATCCTTCAGAAATCATTCTAATATGCTGATCTGCTGCTCAAGAAACATTTAATGTGTACAATTGTACAAAATATTTGTGTACAATATTTTTTTTCAGGATTATTTGATGAATAGAAAGTTCAAAAGAACAGTGTTTATCTGAAATCTAATCTTTTGTAACATTATAAATGTCTTTACTGCCACTTTTGATTGATTTAATGCATCCTTGCTGAATAAAAGTATTCATTTCTTTAATTTCTTTTCAAAAAAATAAAAATAAAAATTCTTACTGACCCCAAACTTTTGAGCGGTAGTGTATAATGCTGCAGAAGCTTTGTATTTCAGATAAATGCTGTTCTTTTGAACTTTCTATTCATCAAGGAATCCTGAAAAAAAAAGTACACAAC
>RJVU01028973.1:3567715-3583183 GCA_003731715.1 Anabarilius grahami
AGCTTTTGTTCAGTAAATATTATGAAATAATTTTTAATTAATTTGATTAATTAGCATATATTGAATTTGATTGACAGCCCTACATTTTGTATCAAATGTCTTATTTTTCAAACCTTCAGAGTAGTAATGTAGTTAATTTAGCTGTAGACTCGTGGTTTATATTTTTGATGGTGTCACAGGGGCCCAGAACGGGTGAAAATTGAAAATGCGGACACTGCGGTTGCCATGGTGACCGGTCTGCAGGAGGGCGAGTACATTTTCATGCTGACAGTGACTGATGAAAGGATGCTGGAGAATTCGGATATGGTCTCCGTCATTGTCCGAGAAGGTCTGTGTCCTTAATTAAACCCAAGAAAAGTTTTATGTGGCTGTTAGAAGACTTTATTAGTTTAGTTCTGTTGTGGTCATATAATTTTGCTTTTGGCTTGTTCACATCAGAGGATGATCAGCCACCTGTTGCCAAAGTCCTGTCCAGTCCTCCGATCACTCTTCCAGTCCGTACAGCAGTTCTGGATGGTTCTCGCTCATCAGATGATAAGGGTGGCATCAGCTACCTCTGGACCCGTGAAAACAGTAGCCCGGCTGCAGGGGTCAGTACTGTCCAGTAAAGCGAAATTCATACTGGCATTTAAATTACATTCATGGCTCTGCTGAATATTCAAGCAGTTCACTACTGTGAGGAAGTGACAGAACAAGTAAAACCAGTTTTCCTTTTAAGAGTGCGTTCCTCAAAGTGTTCCTACTGAATGGGGGAGGAGCCATTAATCAGGACCAGAAAATGACAATGTTGAAATGTGCCCTCTGTTCTCCTCCAGGATGTCCTGAATAACTCTGACCACCAGGCAGTGCTTTTTCTTGGTAATCTGGTGGAAGGGAAGTACACTTTCACCCTGACTGTAACTGATAGTAAGGGAAAGACCGATACTGACAGTGGCACTGTAGAGGTTCGACCAGGTCAGTATGCTTGTAAAAGATCATCAAATATAATTTATTTATTACTTATTATGCTTTCTTTACTGTGTGTTGTTGCTGTTTGAGCATTCAAAGTCTTGATTTTGTTTTTGGGCTCTACTAGAACAGGTTTTCATGCTGGAATGTTCATTATCTTTCCCATATTCCCCATTGTTGCAGCTCCTCTCTTCTCCGTCTGTCAGTAACGCGCTGTTTAGTTCCTGTCTCTATGAAGCCCCTCCTTCTGATTGGTCGGCTGGAAGTGTGTTTTGGTTGGTCAAACGCTTTTAGTGTGTTTGGGAAATGTCCCAACTCACTAACTCAACCAGGCCCCACCCCTTTATTTTGCATATGCCTTGGGTGGGAATTATTTAAATGAGGAATATTGTGATGTGTTTGTTCCTGGAAGAAAACTCAAGACTACAATGGAGGCGTTTCAGGGAGTTCAGAAACAGTGACANCCCCATTGTTGCAGCTCCTCTCATCTCCGTCTGTCAGTAACGCGCTATTTAGTTCCTGTCACTATGAAGCCCCTCCTTCTGAAAAGCACAAAGTGCTCTGATCGGTCGGCTGGAAGTGTGTTTTGATTGGTCAAACGCTTTTAGTGTGTTTGGGAAATGTCCCAACTCACTAACTCAACCAGGCCCCACCCCTTTATTTAGCATATGCCTTGGGTGGGAATTATTTAAATGAGGAATATTGTGATGTGTTTGTTCCTGGAAGAAAACTCAAGACTACAATGGAGGCGTTTCAGGGAGTTCAGAAACAGTGACACTGATATACAGAATAACTCCCACTGGAGGGACTTTGAAGACCTTTTTCATGCTCAAACAGCAACATTACACACTAAAGAGAGATGAACGTAAAAAAGCAGAATAAATAAAAAATAATAAATTATATTTTAATTCTCTCAGATGTTTATGAGCGAGACTTGGTGGAGCTGATCCTAGAAGTTGCTGTGGCCCAGGTGTCCCGCAGACAGAAGGATATGTTCATCAGGCAGGTTGGCGTCCTTCTGGGAGTCCTGGACAGTGACATCATTTTGCGAGAGATTAGCGCCTTCAATGAGCACAGGTCAGTCCGGCTTAGCACAAGTTCAGGCTTCACGGGCAGTGCTAAACTTAACACCTCATCTGCACTGATCTGATTAAATTACTTTACAGTACTGAAACAAAACCACAGAAGAACTTCTCATTCTCATTTTGCTCAGTTTTCACATAAATAAATTGAATAGAGCGCTGCAGTGGTGACGTATTTTTATAGGATCACCCTGGTTCCCTCCACAAAAACCCAATTTTCCATTGGCTTTTGGATTATTGCAGAAAATAAGTTCTGATTCTTGAGGTTTTTTTGTACGTTTGGTTCATCATTATGATTTTCACAAATTAACGCAACTTTTATGAATTTTGAAGCCTAAATTCAGTCGGAAGAAGAAAAAAGCTAATCATAGACTATAAGCGAACTATTATTAACTCAGGTTTTTACTATGGTACTTTAATGTTTTTACCTTCCCAACTTTTTAATGTTGTGTCAGCTGATGCCTTCGTCTTGTTGTATTGTGTTAGTTTTGCAAAATCATCTGTAGAAGTCTATTGCAGATATAGATAGTCAAACATGTGTCTACAGTTGCACAGTCAACTTGCTCGGACCAAAATGCCAACTTAAAACAAAAATTTGTCATCCCTGCAGCACTCTAATAGAAATAAATGTTTAAAATCATGCACTCTCACATGATCCAGTCATATCAGAAGCAGTGTTGCCAAGTCCAGGGTTTTCCCATGGAATTGGGCTACTTTAACACAAAATAGTTTTTCACGTCCGCGGGTTGAAGCGACCCAAAATAACATGATATTTAGCCCCTGGAATGTGAATTTTACTAGAAGGACCCCACCAAAAATGTGGATTTTACCCCTCGGAATGCGATTGGGCTAGTTTTGTGTAGCAATTGGGCGGGTTTTGTTGTGAAAACCTGGCAACCCTGATTAAAAGTTTCATAAAAGCTGTTTTATTTTACATATGTTGCATATATGATGATATTACTTACTTTTACAGCACTCGCCTGGTATTTCTTGTATCTGGAGGTCCTGGACGCCCTCCATTGACTGGCCATAGTGTTGCAGTGGAACTACGCAATAAATTTCGCAAGCAAAAAAATGATTTCCTTATCTTTAGGGCCCGGCGAGTGGACACAGTTAGTAAGTATTCATAAGTCTTCATTAATAGCTCCCATTAACTGATGTTTTTATTGTAGCAGTGGTGTCGTATTAACCGTCTGGTCTTTCCCCAGTCTGCCAGCTGAACTGCTCCAGTCACGGAGAATGCGACTCCTTCACCAGACGATGTGTGTGCCACCCGTTCTGGATGGAGAATTTATTCAGTACTTATTTTGGTGATGCTGAGAGCAACTGTGGTAAGGGCACACTAAGAATTGTTGAGGGATGCTGTTTTAAAGAGGACCTATTATGCCCTTGATTTTGTTTTTGTGCTTTACTAGAATAGGTTTTCACCTTATTTTTCACATATTTGTCATTGTTGCAGCTCCTCCCTTCCCAGTCTGTCAGTAACGCTCTGTTTAGTTGCTGTCTCTATGAAGCCCCTCCTTCTGAAAAGCACAATGTGCTCTGATTGGCCGGTTGGACCAGTGTGTTGTGATTGGTCAACCGCTTCGAGCATGTTTGGGAAATGTCCCGCCCCTTACCATAATCGCGATTTTCAACACACTACTAACTAACTCAACCAGGCCCCGCCCCTTTATTTTGCATATGCCTTGGGTGGGAATTATTTAAATGAGGAAAATTGTGACGTGTTTGTTCCCGGAGGAAAACTCAAGACTACAATGGAGGCGTTTCAGGGAGTTCAGAGAATATATGACTTTGTAACTTTGCAGAGCTTTTTCATACTCAAGACAGCAACATTACACACTATAAAGAAAGATGAACATGTAAAAAAGCATAATAGGTCCTCTTTAAGTTTAATGGCCTGTTCATGTTTTCTTTCAGAATGGAGTGTTTTATATGTGACTATAGCATCATTCATGACCATAGTTGGCATAGCGACTGTAATATGGGGTATTGTGTGCTGCTGTCGAAGGTAAGGGTTAGACAAAATAATAATCTGTTTATTTTTCATTAATTTGGCGTTTAATGCTAGTGTTTATTAAAAGTGTCCTTTGTTTCTCGAGCAGACGGAAAAGCAAAGTGAGACGAAAGAGCCGCTATAAAATGCTGGATGAGGATGAACAAGAGACTCTGGAATTACAGTTACCAAGACCTGGTAATAACATCAGATCTTTCAGTCACTGAACAATATTTTAATTGAATAAATTATGTAAATAATTAATTGTAATTAAATTGTAATTAATTACATATTTAAAAAATGTTTTTCCAAAGACAGAGTAAAGAATTGAATATACACTACTGTTTTTTGGGGTCAGTAAAATTAAGAAGAAAAAAAAATTAATATTTTTTTCAGAAAGGATGCATTAAAATGATCAAAATTGACAGTAAAGACATTTATAATGTTACAAAAGATTTCTATTTAAATGCTGTTCTTTTGAACTGTATTCATCAAAGAATTCTAAAAAAAAAAATGTATCACAGTTTCAACATTGATGATAATAATAAGAAGAAATGCCAAAAGTGAAGTTTTAAAACATTTAAAATAACTTGTAAAAATATTTCACATTATTTCATAAGAGACTTCTTTCAAAAACATTAAGAAATCTTACCAACTCCAAACTTTTGAACCGTAGTGAACAAAGCTTTACAAGTCAATATATTCAGTATATTTGGAACAGTGTTAATAATGATTTATAAAAAGTTTTTTAAATATATATTATATATTAAATTATAATTTTAAAAAATATTTTATATTATATTTAAATATATATTATAAAATATATTATAATATATTATATTAAAATTTTATGTTATATTTTAAATTATTAAATTAATATTACAATTAATATTTATAATTAATTTGATATTTATTTTAAATAAATGTGTTAAATTGACAGCCCTAGTTTATTTTAACTGTATGAATTATTTGACTGTATCTCCATAGCAAAGATGCTTCATCCTGTCCTTGCCTTATTCCTCCAGGTCGCTTGAAGCCGGTTCCTGCTCCCACATCCTCCGCGCTCATGCACTCCGATTCCGATCTGGAAAGCGATGACGGCCAGGCAGGCATCCCGTGGTCCGATCGAGAGCGCGGAAAACTCCTGCCACCCCAAAACGGATCTCTGCGTAACGGCCAAGGTCCTCATAAACACAAAAAACAAAAAGAGGAGCGGCTTTAGCACACAAACCAAACCTCTCGTATCGCACCAACGCACTGTTCACCCCTCATCCACGACACGTAATTCAAGAGGGACCTGCTGCACTTCCGGATTGAATCGCAGCCCAGTCTGAGCCAAAATGAAAATGCGTTTAAACCCGAATGGTCAGATCTGTAGAGCCATGCACCTCAAAAGACAATGAGAATGTTCCTGCTTCACTGCAGAGATTTATGTAACCGGCGGAAAGGGTTGAGCATTTCAAAGTAGAGAAACTTTTCCCCACCAGAATGTCTCATCACACCGCGGATAACTGAGCCAGCCTCACTGTCCCCTTCCTACGAAGCTTCCAGATATGACAGGCAGCCTGTCACATCCAAACACTGCCTGGCATGTCTTAATAATTTGTATATTTTTACTTGTGTTAATAATGCAGAGATTGAGTCCTAAGGCACCCAACATGACTGCATGAGAAGGCAAGATTTGGTTTCCCTTGTTTATTTTTCATGGTTTGCATGTATTAAATTAAATCGTGTGTGTGCTACTCTGCGTGGCTGTATGTCAAAGGTGCATTTTTTCCCCTTTAAACACCAGCAAAAGTAGCGTCTGCAGCATAATAGCCATGTTTGTCAGGGGTTTCTTTTCTTTACGGAGGAATATCGTACACTGGAAATTGTATTGGAAGTTGCAGTGGAGCTGGAATATGACTGGATGGTCATCAAACTGGAATCAGCCGCCAACCGATAAATCATGTTTGTTACACGCATTAGTACTGCATTTTACTCTTTTTGGCTTTCTGATGATTGTTGATTTATCAGAAATCATCATTTGGTTTTAAAATGGTTTCAGCTCAGCCACTTATGTTGCAATGTTACCTGATGGTTTATTATGAAAAGGTCGAATGTTATCTAAAGTATGTGTGCGCGTTTTTATTATTTTACCCTTTTTTTTTTTTTTTTTTTTTTTNTTTTTTTTTTTTTTTTCTCCCTACATGTCTTGCAGATTTTGAATGCATGGGAAAAATGTAGGGATTTTTTTTAAATTCATGCTTTTTTGTTGTTTTAAGTGAAGAATTCCCTGTTTCATGTGACTTGTTCTAACACAACTGGAGTAAATAAAAAGAAAATATATTTACAGCCGTCATTTTGTTGTTGTTAAACTTGATTTTGGTCCTTAATCTTATGATTGTACACAATTTTATCACATGTTTACTGCTTCTAGTGGAGCATAAACTCGTCTGAGACCAAATTAGATTCAATATGCCTATATTTTTGTTTTTAATTATTGTTATTTTAGTGAACGAGCACTTAATTTCTATCATTTTTTTGGTCTAAAATTGATTTTAAAGAAGTATGGTTATTTACAGACAATTATTTTTTATTTTAAGATGAACTATTTATTTTGTTGTACATGAGAAATATAAGGTACACTGTATTTTAAAGTCTCTTGTTTGTAATTAATATGCATAGATTTTTACTATAGTAAGTACATGTAACATGCATAACAAGGACACTGTAAAACCTGTGCTATAACTTACAGAGCCAGTGAAAGCAGGCACTTATTAATTCCATGCACTGTTTGGGCAGATCAAAATTGTGACATCCACACTTCCTGTTTGGGCAAGAAGGATCCGGACTGAATCTCAATTTTCTCTTCCCCTCCAGCTCCACAAATAAGTTTGGCCAAAACTTCAAAACTGCCAGAGATCAATAGGAAAAACTAAGAAAATAAGCACTTTCATTATTACATAATTATGCAACATTGCAAACTGAGGGAATTCCTTTCATTAATATTACATCTAATCACCTATATTGACTGAAA
The DNA here is from genome assembly GCA_003731715.1 of Anabarilius grahami. Taxonomy (NCBI): domain Eukaryota; kingdom Metazoa; phylum Chordata; class Actinopteri; order Cypriniformes; family Xenocyprididae; genus Anabarilius; species Anabarilius grahami. Next base: position 3,574,761 of record RJVU01028973.1, read on the forward strand.
TCAATAAACAAATAGATATTAGTACTGAGTCTTGAGTCTTCCTGTTCCTGTTTTACTCTTTTTCATCACTTTATCATCACACACTCGTTCTCTCTCTCTCCTTTGTCCTTATAAGGAAGTGGAGCTGTTGGTGGAGTTTGGGCGGAAACGGCGCGCGGTGACAGCTGGGAACTTCAACACGCTCATACAGGAAGACAACGCAGACGGGAAGCCCGTAACACACCCATTCAACATCAAAGACTGAAGCCAGGACCACTGTAACATTTCTCCGACGATAACGGTAAGGAGAAAATGCGTTGTCCAAATGATTGATATCTGTGTTGAGCGACTTGCCGGCGGACACAGCGCGCGCCGCTGCGCAAATCATGACAACTGAAACGGGCATCGCTCGCGCATTATACTGCTAAAAGCGATATATCTTCACAGTGGCATTAGGCCTCGTAAATAAAACTCGTTTGATCATATATTGGCATGTGTGCAGATTTCTTTACAGCAGTCTCAATGCGACGGTTGGAAAAGTTCCTGATCTTGCAGAGCTCAGTGATGGGCGACTCATCTCTGCGAATCGGTTCTTTCGAACAGTACCGGTTCCAAAACAACTCAGTGAGTCGTTTGCGTCATTACGTCAATGTTTTAAAGGGTTAGTTCACACAAAAATGAATATAATGTAATTTATTACTCACACTCATGCCGTTCTACACCCGTAAGACCTTCGGAACACAAATTAAGATATTTTTGTTGAAATCCAATGAGGCCTGCATAGCCAGCAATGACATTTCCTCTCTCAAGATCCATTAATGTACTAAAAACATATTTAAATCAGTTCATGTGAGTACAGTGGTTCAATATTAATATTATAAAGCCACGAGAATATTTTTTGTGCACCAAAATAACGACTTATTTAGTGATGGCCGATTTCAAAACACTGCTTCATTAAGCTTCGGAGCGTTATGAATCTTTTGTGTCGAATCAGCGGTCAAAGTCACGTGATTTCAGCAGTTTGACACGCGATTCGAATCATGATTCGACACAAAAGATTCATAACGCTCCGAAGCTTCCTGAAGCAGTGTTTTGAAATCGGCCATCACTATATAAGTCGTTATTTTGGTGCACAAAAAATATTCTCGTCACTTTATAATATTAATATTGAACCACTGTACTCACATGAACTGATTTAAATATGTTTTTAGTACATTAATAGATCTTGAGAGAGGAAATGTCATTGCTGGCTATGCAGGCCTCATTGGATTTCAACAAAAATATCTTAATTAAGAAGATGAACGAAGGTCTTACGGGTGTGGAACGGCATGAGGGCGAGTAATAAAGACATTATTTTCATTTTTGAGTGAACTAACCCTTTAACTAAAAACGCTATTCGTATGTGTGCTTATAAAGCGGTCATACTAATATATTATAACACTACACATTTTGTTTTAGTGTAATTTATAATATTCAGCTGCATCAAGTCAAATCATTGTTGGAGAGTTGATTACATTAGAAAGCCGTTCGGCCGATTCAGTTCAGTTAATAAATTGTACAGTCTTGTGAATCGATTCAAATGATTCACTGAAAAGCTCCGACTCAAAAGAACACCGAAAATCGCTACAGCGCAAATGAAGGAAGTGGGGCGGGTGTAAAGTGCAGGAAATCTGAACACAAGCTCGTCTCGACTCTCGATCGCTAAATTGTTTCCGTCTTCGTGTTATTTGTTTATACTATAAACAATCGCTCAGTATTGTCTGACTGATCGCGCGACCGTGTTTTCCCGGCTGGCCTGATTATTCAGTCAAATCACATCACATCAAATCTCTTGGCTTGCATCCCATTGCAATCCTATTAATGTTAGTCAAGAACCCAGTATACTATTGGTAGTGTCGAGTGTGTGCATGTTTAATAAATGTGGCACATCTCATCCTGCGCTGTGCCGAGAATGGATGAGATCTGGCCTAGTTTTACTAGTCCTGAAGCATAAATGACCTGTTTTTATGTCCAGAAGAGCAGCTTGCACCCATAAGCTTGACGTTTCAGTCTTGCCTTTGAATCTACTGTAGTTTTCTTATCTTGTTTTGACATGTTTACCTTTAGGGTGTTACCTGTGATGTAATGATTCTGTATTGAAGCACAGAAACTATTGCTTTCTGTCTTAAACATTATTATGAGCCGGGTTTGAAATTAAAGGGACAGTTCACCCAAAATAGAAAATTATGTCATCATTTACTCGCCCTCAAGTTGTTTCAAATTTCTCTCTTCTGCTGAGCACAAAAGAAGATGTTTAGAAGAATGTTTTGTTATCAAACAGTTGATGGGACACATCGTTTGGAGAAATAAAAAGTACTATGGAAGTCAATGGGATCCATCAACCCATATTCTTTGTAATATCTTTCTTTGTGATCAGCAGAAGAAATACATTTAGACAGGTTTGGAACAACTTGAGGGTGAGTAAATGATGACAATTTTCATTTTTGGGAATTTTTTTGAAAATTCAATGATTCCAAATCAGATTTAATAATAAATATACTTAAATCTAAGTAGTGATTTTGATAATCTGGTTTGTTTCTGGCATCAATTGTTCTGACTTTGAAAGGCAGATAACATAAATTTAGTTGCCAAATTGGCTGGTGAGTAAAAAAAGTTAATTTCAAACCCTTCAATTTAATCTCTAGATCATTTCCTACATCTGTAGGTGGCAGTTTCTGCAATAATCATTGCCTCTTCAGTCTGGTTTTTAGGGAGAGGACACTAGGAATTTGTCTGAAATTGTTTACGTGAGGCATGGCAATTTGACTACTCTGATTTGAATGTGAATATTTTCTTACAATGTGAAATTTGACTGTAGTTTGACTCCAGTTTGCTCGTTGACTTCTGCCATAATTGCTATCTTTATTATATGTGGCAATAGTTGAAATTATGCACGGTTTAATTTGCTCATGTGCTTTTATTTCCTTAAAGGTGAATGTGCTTCAGTCCTGTGTGATTAAATGTTTTGCTCATTCCACTTGCCTGAAAACAGGCACAGCTGGTTGTGGCCACAGAGGAATCTGTTGTTGTTGTATAATGTTGACTATCTAACTCAAACTTTACTTTTTCAAATTGTATTCTCCAAACTAGTGCCATTTAAACTTGTTCATCGTTAATAGTTTATTAATTCTGCAGTTGTAATGCAGTCTTGGGGAAATTTGTGATTCCTGAAGGAGTTACAAATAAGTGGTGTTTTCCCTCAGGAATTGGTGCAGGCTCTCATTAGAAGCAGGTTCATATATGGATACCTGTGCATTTCCCAAAAGAGCCATTCAGGTGAAAGCGGGAGTGAGTCAGTGAACCAGATTTGTGTATCAGGTTTCTGTTATGTAATGTTACCTGTTTAGTGTATGTGCATGTGAAGGGGCAGTAAAAAAAAGGACTTGCCCTTTGAAAGTTGCCCCTAGAAGGCAAACAAGATCTACTTCCTCCTTTTTTTGTATCTTGAGAGGTTTGGCACGTATTTTTTTCTTTAATTGCAGATTTTTTTCTTCCGGTTGCATTTTTGTGGGACAGCGTGTTATGGCATGTACCTGCATTCTCTCCAGGCTCGGCACATCCGTGTTTTCCATGCGTTCACTTTTTATGTTGCTCTTTTTGTTGATTTGACCATAAATGAGAGAGAGTTGCAGAATAAATAAAATGCAGAAGTTAGAATACAAGAATACTCTTTAACATTTGCATAAAATAATAATTCACCGTATTTTCTAAATGCATTTAATTTTAATAAATTGAAATTGTATATAATATAATAGGCCCACGTTATTTAATGCTGTGAAATATATTTTTATATATGCAGTCTGATTAAACCCACAAACCTTCATTTCGTGTGAAGGAAGACCTTTGACTATTCTTGTGTACTTTACAACCCCTTATTTTATGTTCTTTTGCAAAATGTGTTCTCAAATAATTGTGGTTAGATCAGATAACCACAGTCAGATGGTCAAATAATCACGACAGGCCTATTTTAAAATTTGAGCTTGTTTTCTTAATCAAAAACAAACCTTGATCTTCTTGTCAAACAGTGTATTCCGGACTTCTCCAGTCATTTAGTTCGCTTAAATTCCGCCCCTTTCTTACAATCAACTGCAAACTCTCATTCAGATCTGCGTTCATCCAATCAACCACCGATGGATGTAACCAAGTCCCCGCCCTGCGCTGTTTTCTTTTTCGAATATCTGTTTTACCAAAATGTACGTCACAATACAAGAAGAGAAGATTCGTCACCTCTTCCGTTTCATTGCTACTTTCATTCATACTGTGATTCTGTAAAACCTTGTTTCTGTAATCATTGTTCTCTCTCTGTCTGAGCAGGTATGGCAGAGCTGGCGGGTCTAGTGCAGCGTTTGGAGGTGGCTGTGGGCCGTCTGGAGGCCATGTCCAGTTCTGGGGGTGGAGGCGGCTCTGCTGCTGGATCTGGAGGTAATAAGAACCTAATGCAAACCGGTTCTGTCTGAAGATAATTAGGGCTGCTTACCAAGTGCTTACTTGTAGTTCAAAATTTAAATTTAAAGGATTTGTTCACTTTCAAATAACATTTTCCTGATCATTTACTCACCCCCATGTCATCCAAGATGTCCATGTCCTTCCTTCTTCAGTCGAAGAGAAATTAAGGTTTTTGAAGAAAACATTCCAGGATTATTCTCCTTATAGTGGACTTCAATAGACTCCAAACGGTTGAAGGTCAAAATTACAGTTTCAGTGCAGCTTCAAAGAGCTTTAAACGATACCAGACGAGGAATAAGGGTCTTATCTAGCGAAAGGATCGGTCATTTTTTATTTTTTTTTTTTAAATGTATATGCTTTATATAAACAAATGATCGCCTTCCAAGCGCTTCTGCCAAAACCACACTTTCATATTCTTCAAAAAGCTTATGCTGTATGTCCTACGCCTTCCCTATTCAGCTTATGGAAAAAATTTAACTGGCGCTGCGTTCGTTCCGTAAATTGAATAGGGAAGGAGTAGGACATACAGCATAAGCTTTTTGAAGAATATGAAAGTGTGGTTTTGGCAGAAGCGCTTGGAAGGCGATCATTTGTTTATATAAAGCATATACATTTAAAAAAAAAAAAAATCAAAAATGACCGATCCTTTCGCTAGATAAGACCCTTATTCCTCGTCTGGTATCGTTTAAAGCTCTTTGAAGCTGCACTGAAACTGTAATTTTGACCTTCAACTGTGGAGTCCATTGACGTCCACTATAAGGAGAATAATCCTGGAATGTTTTCATCAAAAACCTTAATTTCTTTTCAACTGAAGAAAGAAGGACATGGACATCTTGGATGATTATCAGGAAAATTTTATTTGAAAGTGAACTAATCCTTTAAGTATTAAACTTAGCTGCGTAAATTGTCTTGATCACCTCAAGTCATGCAACTCTTTGAAGGTGGATGTACTATTACTTTTTCTAAAGGTTTGAACAATGTCATGGGCTAAAAAGCCAATAAACTTGCATTTAAAAGAACCTAGAATATCATAATGATTATAGGTGGACTTTTTCTTGGCTTAGGCCTGTAAGTTACCATCTAAGCAACTCCATTGTAAAGCCTCGGTTGGACTTTGTTTTCCACATTCTGCTTTTTATTGAAAGATTATGTACCATCAAGAAGTAATTTTTGTCAGATTCCTCTGTCTATAAAGCTTATTTTGTTGGAATGTACTGCTTTAAATGCCACAAGGCAACGTTTTTACTCAGAAACTTCTGTAATGGATGTTTTCAAAAATGTTTCACCAGGAATAATCTTAAATTTATCCAATGTTTGTTATAATCATGTGAGTTGGTTGTCAGTTGTTGTTGTTGTTGTTGTTGTTTTTCATTATTACTATGTTACTACTATTTGTTTCTTTTAAAATACATTGTTCTTGCCATGCAAATGGCCATAGATGCTGGTATGGAAAAAAACCAATAAACAAAAGCAAAGTTTTCTCCTTGGCAGTGAGTGTGGAAAGATGCATTCTATGTATGCGTACTATCTAGTGGACTTTTAAGTGCTCTAAACATTTGTACATGTGCCGTTGTATGCGCACCGCCTGGCGCCCGCAGACACAAAAAGTATGGCCGAAGTATTCTTTGGGCTTAAGTGAAACTCTACCATTGTGAGAATGGACTTGTTGCTGAAAATGTTGTATTGTGTCTGGTTAGAAGAACATGGTGTAATTCTGCTCTTTTTTTTTTTTTTTTTTTTTTTTCTTCAGTGGTGTCGGCGTATGTTGAAGCCTATGACAGTTTGATCTCTGGCCCTGTGGCTCAGTACGCTGCCCTGAGTCAGAAGATAGGGGGAGACGTTCAGAAGCATGTATGTAATCCAGCACTGTCATCATAGTCCCTGAACACTGGCACACATTGATAAAGAGTCTACACAATGTTTCTTATTCTTTGCTCTATGTCTTAGGCTGAGATGATGAAGCAGGCCTTTACCTGTCAAAGACAGCTTCTGGTCACTGCCTCCTGCTCTCAGAAACCTTCTGATGTAAGTATTATGTTACATTTGAAAATAAGACATTGTATGTGTTTGAAAGTCTCTCAACAAGGCTGCAATTAATTGATCAAAATACATTTAAAAACATATTATTTGAATATATTTTAGGTGTCATTTATTCATGTGATCAAAGCTGAATTTTCAGCTTCATTACTCCAGTCTTCAGTGTCACATGATCCTTCAGAAATCATTCTAATATGATTTGCTGCTCAAAAACTACTTCTGATTATTATCAGTGTTAAAAACAGTTGCGCTGCTTCATATTTTTGTGGAAACTGTGAAACATTTTAAGGAGGTGAATAAAAAAGTGAAAAGTACAGCTTTTATTTACACAGTAAATGTCTTTACTGTCACTTTTGATCAATTTAATGCATCCTTGCTGAATGAACGTATTAATTTCTTTAAAAGAAATAAATCTTGCTGAAGCCAAACTTTTGAACAGTAGTATATCTTTCACACCGACATTGTTTACTGTTTTTGTAGCATTTTCTCATGTCATTTGTCTGTTCATCTTTTCCTCTGTGATATAGTCCGCCCTGACCTCTCTGCTGGCCCCCGTGTCTAAAGTGATCGAGGAGGTGCAGGCGTTCAGAGAGAAGAACCGCTCCTCTCCTCTCTTCAACCACCTCTCTGCGGTCAGCGAGAGCGTTCCCGCCCTCGGCTGGGTTGCCATGGTAAGGCAAAGGGCGGAGTCTGTGTGTTGAGGTTTTGTAGTTGTCGTTTCTGTTTAAAATGGAATCAATTATGGGACATTTACACTTTGACAGTGTACATTAACAAATCAATTTCCTGCTGTAATTACATTTACAAATATCTAAGTTAGGCTGGCATACTTTGCATATCGTCACTGTTAGGTGGAAACCTTGTATGTCCAAAACATGAATTTTTACCAAAATCAAGCTCAAATAGAGGTTTTTGACCAGCGAATGTCAGACATGTGTGTTTTGTCCGTCCAGCCGCATCTGAGGCAGTAAGTGCATCACATTGTATTTTCCCAAACTTATGGGTTATAAAGTTATGGCCAAAATCTCATGTTATAAAAGATGAAGTGCTACACAGAGGCTGTTTAAGACAGTATTGGCTGTGACACTATATATAGTTTCTAGAGTAAAGAAAACACTGTACTACTTCAAACAACCAGTTATTTACCCTTGCATAATTGCATTGCAAACAAGCAGAGACACTCCAATATGTTTGCAGCACTTCATTCACGATAGAGGTGGGAGGAGTTATGAGGTTTGACTGACAGTTTGAGGATCCAATGAGGTTTAGATAAAAATATTTTTTAAAAAAAAGCTTCTGTTTGGTTAAATATTTGCAAACCCCACAGACAGACGAAAAGGGTGACCAATGATTTATGACGCCAAAAAAAAAATGAAATATGGAGATACAAGGTTTCCGCCTGTTTTTTCTAGGATGTATATGGTGGGATCAAAGTTATTTAAAATGAAATGTTACGATGAAAGCAAATTTGCAACCCTGAAATTTAAAGTTTTAATGAATTTCTTTTCTTTCTGTTATGTTTTAGGCCCCAAAGCCAGGCCCCTTTGTGAAGGACATGCAGGACGCAGCCATGTTTTACACAAACCGTGTGCTCAAGGATTACAAGGAGAAGTATGTGTCTGTCTGTGATGTGAAGAAACTTGTACAGAAGCAAAATGGCATATTGCTCATTTTCCCATCTGCTTTATTGTCTTATTTTTAGAGATAAGATGCATGTGGACTGGGTCAATGCCTATGTGTCCATTTGGACTGAGCTGCAGGCATACATCAAGCAGCACCACACCACTGGACTGATCTGGAGCAAGACTGTGAGTCTCATTCTCGTGTGTTCGGTTTGTCCCACGTGGTTCAGAATATAAAGTTTAATTGTTTTGTTTTTTTACAGGGCCCGGTTGCTTCGGCCTCTGGAGGCGCCCCCTGCA
>RJVU01028973.1:3583218-3594752 GCA_003731715.1 Anabarilius grahami
CCCCATGGTCCTTGACAAGTCTTCAGGTGGAGACTCTGGCCCAGTCACTCGCAATGCTCTCTTCGCCTCCATCAACAAGGGAGCTGATATTACTAAAGGTATTACATGGATCCCTAACTTACTATGGTACTACAAAAGGATGAAAATCGGTTCAAAATGTGGCCGGTAGAGCCATTCAGCACTTTTATTGCTGTTTAAATGATGAAAGGATTATTGCTAAAACATTAAACAGTCCTTTTGACTGATTGGAAATGATGCCTGTATGTGCTGTAATGGGAGCATCAGTGTATATAAAGGTCATTGCAGACTTCACCGCAGAAAGGGCAAAGTTATGATACGGTCCTGTGGCCCTCACTTGTTCACGTCCATGAGGCTCTACAGTGTCCCATTTGTCACTTATTAATAACTTATTCTAAAGGGATATCATATAAATTTTCACTTGTAAACATTAGTTAACTATATTAGTGAACTGACAATGAACAATTCTACAGCGTTTATTAAACTTAACTAATGTTAATCTCAACATTTACTAATACATTATGATCAAAGTAAAGTGTTAACATTTATAGTCTTATCATTATTAAGTGTTATTTTAGTATCAGTATTTAGTATTAGTGTTATTTTATATACTATTATTTTTATTTTTTGTCAGTATTTTGAGTTGAATTTCAATTTTCAAATGTCATATTTTCTGTTTTAATTTTAATTTAAAATTTCGTAGTTTCAATTTAAAAGTTTCATTTTTTATTTTTTTTGTCTGTATAGTTTTTATTTCTTTCAGTTGTAGTTATTTTATTACATTGGCTTAAACTAGCAGGTTTAAAACAATTTTTTTGGTTTTTAACATTTAATTTATTTCAGTTAAAATGTATTTTATTTCAAGTGACAGGTTTTTTATGGTTTTAGTTAACTATAATTACCCTGATTATCAATACTAATAACAACACAAATGTCCCTTGTTTGTCCAACTTATCAGTTGTTTGTACATGAAAATGGCTGAACTAAGAGGATAAAATAACAAATGAAGATTGAAAACCAAAAAGCGCATTAATAATAATAACCGTAATAGTAATAATAACAATGCTAAATAAAAAACAATTATGGGTGTATGTTTTATAAGTGTCAGGAATTTATTGAAGACTTGTCTTTTAATATTCCTATGTCTTTTAACTCTCTGTAAGGACTGAAACATGTGTCTGATGACCAGAAGACCCACAAGAACCCTGTGCTCAAAGCCCAAAAAGGTCCTTTGCCTTCTGGGCCCAAACCCTCGGCTGGTCGGCCCACAGCAGCTGCCAGCCCGGCCCGCACTCTTCCCCCAGTGCTGGAGCTGGACGGCAAGAAATGGAAAGTGGTGAGTGAGTCACTATGCCTGTTATAGTCTGTGTATACAGCTGAAATTATTTTTGGAAATGCCATTTTGAAAGGTATTTTCCATCTCCGTCTCAGCTGTGTTTATACATGCCAATAAAAAAGTACTAAAAAAAGATGTGATGTTTTAGTATTGACATGAAACTCTTTGGCCAGTTCATATACTGATCCTATCTTTGGCTTTTTCCCTACAGGAAAATCAGGAAGGTGCCCAAGGCCTTGTGATCAGTGACACAGAACTGAAACAGGTGGTTTATGCCTTTAAGTGCAACAACAGCACTTTACAAGTGAAGGGGAAGATCAACTCCATTACTGTAGGTCTGTACACACTACCAGCAGTTCCTCCATTGTTCACATTGTAACATTTTACAATTTGTTGACATTAGTTAATCCATTAACTACCAATGAACAGAATATTTTACTGCATTTATTAACCTTTGTTAATGTTAGTTAAAAACAATGTTTGTTCATGTTAGTTCACAGTGCATTAACTCATGTTAACACAACTTTTGCTTTTAAAAATGTATTTGTAAATGTTAAGGTTAAGATTAACTAAGATTAATAAATGCTGTAGAAGTATTGTTCACTGCTAGTTCATGTTAACAAATAAAGAAAATGTAGAAAGTGTAGATATAAGTTTTTTGTTGTTGTCTTTGCAGATAACTGTAAGAAAATGGGTCTTGTCTTTGATGATGTTGTGGGTATTGTTGAGATGATCAACTGCAGGGATGTAAAGATCCAGGTGTGTATGTTTGCACTTTATTACTCTCCTCACTGTAGATGTACTTGAATGCAGAGTATGTTGTTAAAGTATTACAATTTCTTAGATTTCTTTCATTATTTCATTTGAAATTCGATTTTTTTTTTAAATAAGTAAATATTTCAAATTATTTGGGTAAATGTGTTTTCATTTTTCAACATTTTAATATTTGTATAGGTAAATAATGCTGTTAATATTTATTAACATACTGATACATATGAATAAATGTTACCTCCCTTGAACAAGTTTAGTAAAAAATAATTTAAAGTTTGAAAAAGAGCATAATATGGCCTCTTTTCTTTTTGAGCTCTACTAGAATAGGTTTTAATGTTTGAACGTACAAAAAAAAAAAAACATTATTTTTTCCATATTCTCCATTGTTGCAGCTCCTCTCTTCCCAGTCTGTCAGTAACACTGTTTAGTTCCTGTCTTTATGAAGCCCCTCCTTCTGAAAAGAGCAATGTGCTCTGATTGGTCGGCTGGAGCAGTGTGTTGTGATTGGTCAACCGCTTTGAGCGTGTTTGGGAAATGTCCCGCCCCTTACCATAACCGCGAATTTCAACACACTACTAACTCAACCAGGCCCTGCACCTTTATTTTGTGTATGCCTTTGGCGGGAATTATTTAAATGAGGAATATCATGACGTGTTCGTTCCCGGAAGAAAACTCAAGACTACAATGGAAATTAAATGTAATTCCCTTAAACATCTAGATATCTTGTAATTGAAAGTAGCAGCATTGCCTGTTTTCTTTTCTTAGCACTCGTGTTTTGCATCTGCTCCTTGTTCTGAGTCGTTGTTCTTTTGATTTCCAGGTTATGGGTAAAGTGCCAACCATCTCCATCAACAAGACAGATGGCTGCCATGTGTATCTGAGCAAAGACTCTCTGGCATGTGAAATCGTCAGCGCTAAGAGCTCAGAGATGAACGTGCTGGTGCCCAACAAAGATGGAGAATATGTAAGTGAAGACATAAATTGTTTATGCATTATAAAGATTTCTTAAGATTAGGGCTGTCAAAATGAAAGATTTCTATTTATTTTTTTCTGTTTAACGCTTTAAAAATATGCGGGAATTTGTTATTCCTGCATCCTTTGGCTAGCGTTACTGTATATGATCATGCTCTCACTCGTTCAAGTGCTTTTAAACCATTCAAATGCGATAAGGTGTAAAAAAAGAATGTGAAATGCACAGACAGCGCACCAAACCCTCTTTTGGCATTAAACTACTGTCGGGATTTACTAAAGACACACAGCGCAAAATTAGCGCTGAAAAGGCGTGGACTGAGTTGTTTTTGCGGCTGACCTTATTGCATATGCATTTGTAGGAGTTTCCCTTTCAGTCACAAAATTTATGGGAGGAGAGTATTTAAATGAATCACTCTACGCGATTTACTAATGTTTGCGCTCGTCAATTTACTGGTATTTGCGCCAATAACCTTAATCTTCATAAACCTATCTTAACCAATTTTGCGACATGGCTGCAGTTGTTGCTTCAAGGAGGACACACTGCAGAGAACAGAGAGCACGTGGTAGAAGGGAGGAAATATTTTCTCATATTCATTTCTTTGCAATGCCAGAGGAAGACGTTATCCGTATATTATCTATAACAAGTTGCGCCTGTGTCGACCCGCACCCGATGAGCATCAACTCTGCTTATTTGCGACCCAACGCTAATTTGCGCTGCTCTTGTTAGATTGTGTTGGTCATTATGTAAATGATTTGACTGCGTCTGTGTTCTTTCATTTCACAAAACTTGCCACCTCCATCGACGCATTTGTGGAATTGTGTGCTCACGCTTATTTGCCCCGTTTAGTAAATCTGGCCCAAAATTGTCAAAATTATGCTCGTTTGTTGGCACAATAGCCTAGTGGGCAGCATGTCAACACATAGCGCGGTTGCGTTTCGGGCGACCCGAGTTCGAGTCCCAGCTCGTGGACCTTTCCCGACCCCTTCCCCCTTCCGCTTTCCCAATTCACTTCCTGTCGACTAACTGTCCTATCTCAATAAAAAGGCAAAAATGCCAAAAAAATAAATAATAAAAATAACGCCTGTTTTGGGCAAGAATCCTTGTGAGCAGTCTTAAACAAGTTAGTCTTAAATGAGCATCAAAAGTTGGGAGAAAATCGGATGTGCGTCAGGTCTTAAAGTGACAGCAGCCTAATAAACCTGCTGCAGTCTGTCATTAATGTTAATCCAAGAACTAAAGAAATAATCTATGTAAAATTTATACAGTGAACATGCACTGTTATTGTTCATTTGATTACTTCATTCAATTTCTGAGTATTTCCTACCTAAATATTACTGTTAGACCTACCTGAAAATCTTAAAGCACTGTTTACAAGGTTGCATGGAGGTTGCAAGTAAAAATCTGAGCCAGTATAAAGAATCCTTACCATTGAGCCCTGCTATATTAAAGTCGGTTAACTTAAATAAAAAGTTGTTATATTGAAAATAAACCGTCTTTAGGTCGTTTCTATATTAATTTGGAGATTCAATGTGAATATATTACAATAGAAATTATATTAAAAATGTTAAGTGTGATTAACCGTGATTACAGAAAACTACTGCTTGGTGTGCGTATAATGATGAGCGTTTTATGTTTCTCTCTTTCCTTCAAGACTGAGATCCCAGTCCCTGAACAGTTCAAAACCGTATGGGACGGCAGCAAGCTGGTCACCACAGCAACCGAGATTGCCGGATAAAGGACCAACCTGTGCAAGACCGCCCCCATTGCAGTGTCCTACCTGACTGACCAATGAGCTTAAACTACAAAGCAGAATGGAATGCCAACCAGGTCAACTCTCCTATCAGCCAATCACAGCGGCAATCATATCTTCCTTCAGCTAGTGACATGACTGCTTGCTTACCAGAAGCACTTGCTCAGTCAACGGCAGGGCTCCATTCTCTTCTATTCCATTGATTTAAAACATTAGCACTTGAAATCAATTGCCAACAGTTGGGGTGTTTTCATGTTTTGTCTTTGTCTTGCAGCCATAATAACACGTGAATGGCCAACAAGAGAAATCAAGTCATTTTATCACATTTGTGTTTTTGATTTTTTTTTTTCTTTTGCATTTTCTAGTCAGGGGGCAAGTATTGGGGGGTCACAGCGTTTTCTGTTTAACATATGCAATTCAGATATGAAGCACACAAATGTCCCTCTTCCGACCACCAAGACAGACATTTACTGTAACTTTATTTTTTTTATTTTTTTTCAAGGGATAATTAGAATGAAGATTTATCAAATCTTAGAGGATGAATTGGCAACTTGCAGAATCATAGTTATATTTCCAATCGTGTCATTGAAAAACAGTAGTTGCTTTAGGAATTCTCTTTTCCCTCTTCATTTTTTTCATACTGCATTCCAGAGCACATGCAACATTCCCTGTAATATAAATAAATGAACATTCTATGAAAGGTGTGGAAAGTGTTTTGATGTTTTTGGCACAAACTGGAGGCAGAAAAAGACACTCCGCCTAATGTTCGGATGCTCATGGTACTGTCTGTGTCTGATGACTATCTGCTGTACAGATACTGGCTTTACATGAATTGCGTCCACCTCTTGTTCTCATCACATGCTTAAACTAGCTTAGACTTTAATTCCAACCTCTTTAATCTTTACTTTCCTAATATTGAGGCCATGTGTATGGAATTTCTTTTTTATCATTTGTCTTTTTGCTCTGAGAAATAGTACTGGAGAACAAACATCATTAAAACTGTTGCAATAAATAACATCACTTTTTCCTGAGTCTTTGATGTGCTTTATTGAATGTACCAGGTAAGTTGATGCAAAAAGGCAACTTTTTAAACATGTTTCCAGAAAGGTGATATTATGGTATTACGACAAAGGAACAACTCCAAATTCAGCAAGGATGCATTAAACTAATCTAAAGTGATATTAAGGACATGTTACAAAATTTTAAACAAAACAGACTGCTAATGTTCTTACCCAACATCTCTGTATTTAAAAAATGGGTTCAAGTGTACTACAAGTGGTAACTAAATACAAAGATAGTATGTTAAAAGGACATTGCCTCAAAATGGCACAATTGAGTACACTTAAAGAATTTTTAGTATTTTAATTACAAATTTAGTGCGTGAAAATGGAGCAATTTAAAGATGCTGTGCAAAACTTTTCTTCAAAATTTACAAAAAATTATATGAGCAAGTACATCATGAAACCATTTTCCAAACCGTATTTTTTTTGTCTTATCCTGAATCACTATAGTACACCTATAAGTTTATATTCTGACTATTTTAGACTGGTTTGGGTCGTACCACTGCGGAGTAGCACAGTACCTGCGTGACTCCTCATAGACATAAACGGAGAAGTAGCTCCGGCTACAATGTTCTTCCGCAAGATGCATGTGGTTCTGTTTATTAACTTCTAGAGCGCCATAAGTTGTGGACTGCATTATGGAGGAGTACTTTTTTTTTCTCCCCTGAGCTGTCTGTTAGTAATGGTACACCCCTTTGTGATTAGTAAATAAATAGGCTACAAAATGGGCCACTGGGTTCGTAAGATTCAATGTTTTATTGTGCGACAAAAATAAACTGAAAAATAGTACACAATTAGAACAATTAAAATCTATATTTCATTAAAGAGATTCTTTTAATTAAATCAGTCAAATAAAAATCAGATCAGTGCAACAAAACAAGACTGGCATAATTTACATGAGACTTGATTGTGTAAGAGTTAGCGTGGCTAAGTCAGCTGACACTGGATTGTGTGAGTGTGTGTAAACTTTCTTATTGGGAATAAGCATGATGTCGCTGTGTTTAGCGTATGTAGGGAAGTAAATTCTCTTTAAACCACTCTCGGGTGAACTGTAGGTGATCTCCATCAGAGGCGAGGAACACGAGCTTTCCTGCAGAATCCATCTCTGCCAAACCCAGGCGATCCTGACAAAACAATATAATGGTAGTATATAAATAAAGTATATAAATCCCTATACATAATTAACTTGGGAAAAGGTTCAATAAGTGATGGATGCTTTCAAAACAGGCTTCGTGAAGCTTCGAACCAGTGATTCAGAGCGTGTATTTGAAGGGTTAGTTCACCCAAAAATGAAAATTCTGTCATTTATTACTCACCCTCATGTCGTTCCACACCCGTAAGACCTTCATTAATCTTCGGAACACAAATTAAGATATTTTTGTTGAAATCCGATGGCTCAGTGAGGCCTGCATAGCCAGCAATGACATTTCCTCTCTCAAGATCCATTAATGTACTAAAAACATATTTAAATCAGTTCATGTGAGTACAGTGGTTCAATATTAATATTATAAAGCGACGAGAATATTTTTGGTGCGCCAAAAAAACAAAATAACGACTTATATAGTGATGGCCGATTTCAAAACACTGCTTCAGGAAGCATCGGAGCATAATGAATCAGCGTGTCGAATCATCTGTTCGGAGCGCCAAAGTCACGTGATTTCAGCAGTTTGGCACTCGATCCGAATCATGATTCGACACAAAAGATTCATAACGCTCCGAAGCTTCATGAAGCAGTGTTTTGAAATCGGCCATCACTATATAAGTCGTTATTTTGTTTTTTTGGCGCACCAAAAATATTCTCGTCGCTTTATAATATTAATATTGTACCACTGTACTCACATGAACTGATTTAAATATGTTTTTAGTACATTAATGGATCTTGAGAGAGGAAATGTCATTGCTGGCTATGCAGGCCTCACTGAGCCATCGGATTTCATCAAAAATATCTTAATTTGTGTTCCGAAGATTAATGAAGGTCTTACGGGTGTGGAACCGCATGAGGGTGAGTAATAAATGACAGAATTTTCATTTTTGGGTGAACTAACCCTTTAACTGCCAAAGTCACGTGATCTCAGTAAATGAGGTTTGGTTACGTCATAACTGTCTCGAAATTTCGCCTCTAGTGGGTGATGATCTCGATTACACTTTTTCTTTAGGTTTTATAAATGTGTAGACATTTTATAACACAATTGTATAATAAAAAGGAAGAGTTTTAGTTAGTCTCTTATTGGCCTGATTAACCAAGCCCTTAAAACAAGCCCTACAATGTAATAAAAGAACACATATTATACATACACAGTGTTCAATGGTATTAGATGATTTGTTAACTGCACTTTCAATAAAACATTTGGAATTGGTTTGTAAAAAGGTGTTTTCGTTGCATTTACACCGTTTTGACCAGCAGGCGTCACCAGCGTGTGGCGTTTTGAGCGCTTCGAAACAGTGAATCATTTTGCGAAGCAATTGATTCAATTGAATCAAAGTTTTCAAAGCATCGTTTCTCCTATCACTAGGTTCAATTGAACAGTGAATATGGTAACAGTATCATCAAAGTAATGAATAAATAGCAATATTATGCAGAATATAATTTTTTTTTTTTAAAGTAGGTTTGTGGGTTAAGTAGATAATTAAAGATAGGAAAAAGACAACAAGTTTACCTCTTTATATATAGCACTTTCTTGCAGCGTTTCCAGCTCTTTGCCTTGACCAGCTTTATAGAAACCAAACCACTAATAAAGACAATTCAGTTAGTAAGAGTTCAGTCTTCTAATTCAATAAAAGAGAGATTTTAACTGTTGAAGTACCTCAGAATCCACAGGATCCACCATAGTGTCCTGCAGGAACTTAACCATGACAAACTTATTCAGAGACATGAGATTCTTCTTGAAGGTCTCATTCACCACCTGACAGAAATATCATTAATTTATACCACACTAACAAATATACCTATTTAATATAGTAATTTCTCCCTAATCCTCGGACTTACCCGCTCCTGATTGATGTCGGCAAGGAAGAGACTGTACTTTTTATACAAGTCATCATTGAGGGGATCGTGCCAGTATTGTGCCTGCACCAAGCTAAAATAAAATCACAATCAATCTTCTTGACTAGTAGTGAATCACATAAAAAATGATAAGGAAGCAGAACTATATGCAAATAGCGACAGATGATGCTAACTAAGTGTAAATAGAAACAAAAAGGAGTTAGTGTAAATAGCCTCTGCCAACAAGGAGGCATATTTGCACTTGGTGTAAAGAGACACTCCGAAATAATAATCAGTTTAGAGTAACTGTCGGAGTAACATGAAATGGTCTGTTGAGAAGCCCAAAACAATCAAGCACGCACTGTTTTTGAATTGCATCTGTGTACGCTCCCGAGTTCAGCTTCTTGCGAATCCAGTCACAGATATGAGAGCTTTCGCCAGGACATCGTGGAAGACCAAAAACCCCTGAGATTTAAAGAAAAGAGGAAGAGAGAACCACATGTCAGACGAAAACAGCATATTAAAAAAAGATGTTTGACTCATTTGGGCTTAGTCACTCAAGGTTTAGTTAGTAAAATATAAAACATAAATATGATATTTTATTAATTAACAACATTTTTATGAATGTTTATTCATTATTATGAGCATTTCCCATTCAAAATTCTGATGTCAGTAAAAAAAAAATGATTTACGTTTATTCAGCAAGGACGCATTAAACTGATCAAAAGTGACAGTAAAGGCATTTATTCTATTTCAAAAGATTTCTATTTCAAATAAACGCTGTTCTTTTGAACTTTCTATCCATCAAAGAATCCTGAAAAAATAAATCACGGTTTCCACAAAAGTATTAAGTTTTCAACATTGATAATAATCAGAAATCAAGATACTAAAGGCATCTTTACACAGAAAAAGCGGCACAGAAACCAACTCTGAAGCGGCATAAAATCACAAAAATGTTGCTTATTATTTAATTAGTTTTAAATTAATTTGTTAAAACTGTTAGTTTTGAAATACTTATATTCAAAGCATTGTTTCCCGCGATTTTAATTCCTGTGTAAATGCATTTATGCCGTTTCAGAGGAGCATTAAAAAGTCTGTGTAAATGCACATTTTTGTGATTTTATGCCGCTTCAGAGTTGGTTTCTGTGCCGTTTTCTGTGTAAAGATGCCTTTAGAATGATTTCTGAAGGATCATGTGACACTGAAGACTGGATATGGAAGTAAAACAATGCCATATGTTTTTGAAATAAAATTGAATTGCATTACTTGAAAAAAATATGCATTGCATTAACCGTGCTTGTATTTTAATGCATTGTATTTTTAGGGCTTGCATTTTTATGGTCTGAAATTCAACATGGTTGTTTATTTAAGCTGTGAATATTTCAATTCAAAACATTTCACAAACATTTTCATTGTGTGAAATGTTTTGAATTGAAATATTCACAGCTTAAAAATATAAAACCGTGTTGAATTACAGCCCATAAAAATGCAAGCCCTAAAAATACAATGCATTAAAATACAAGCACGGTTAATGCAATGCATATTTTTTTCAGGTAGTGCAATTCGGCATTGTTTTACTTCCATAACTGGAGTAATGATGCTGAAAATTCAGCTTTGATCACAGAAATAAATTACATTTTAAAATAAATTCAAGTAGAAAACATTTATTTTAAACTAATAATTTTACAATTCAATTTTTTACTGTATTTTTGATCAGATTTAGTCTTGGTGAGCATTAGAGACTTTCAAAAACAAATATGACTGCAAATATTATAGCCACAAAAATGAAAACTTTATTTCTACTCCATTATTTAAAACAGTTACATATCCTGAAGCAACATGATCAAAACAAGGTTGTTATGCCACGGTGTTCCTGTGAACAGCAAACCATTTTTAGGAATAAATTGTTGTTTTCAGAGAGTAAATCAAGCATAGCGTGAGCAGAGCACATCTGTTATATTACCTTGATGCTGCCCACCGACAGAGATCAGGTTCTTCATTGGAGGATCTGGACAGCGCTGAGCAACTGCTCGCCTTATGTAAGATTAAACAAGACAGAGAGTTAAAATGACACAATTACACTTCCGATAATCCTTTGCATGAATTGATTTGAATCATAACCACTCACAGAAACTGTGACCCTTGGGAGAAGCCCATTGCATTGTAGCCTCCCTTGAGTTTAGGGTCCTTTGACAGCTGATCACACACGAAAGACACCTGCTCATTGACATCCATGAAGAAGCCATTTTCAGTGTCCTGTAAAACAACGAAAGAAAATCAGACACTTTTATTTGAAACAACATCGGAAATGACAGGAATGGAGGGTGTCGTCGACCTGCTTTACCTGTAGAACAGACTTGCCGATCATCAGGGAAATCACATAAATTCCTGGGACTTCCTCTTCCACCATCTTCTTTATCGCACCCATGCTGAGTGGATTGCAACAACTGTCTCCTGCAAAACACAGTGATATTTATATTTATCTTTATAGTAAACTCAATAGATAATTTGTATGTTTAGGCCATTTCACAAAATATTTCACCAAAAGGTATTTATTAGAGAGACATTATTTCAACAAATATCCAGATTTCAATCATCAGTTGTTTACTGCAGAACATCATGATAACCCCTAATGACCATCT
>RJVU01028973.1:3594857-3664592 GCA_003731715.1 Anabarilius grahami
AGTTTATTTACCATTTTGTATTTTGTTATAAATGTATTTATTGTTTTTATTATTATTACTATTGTTATTGTTGTCTTAATATTTTATGTACGTTTAATCATTTAGGCGGAAAGGGTTATTATGGGGAAAAAGTTATAACTTTAATTGTATGATGCTTTCTGTTAATGCTTTGAAAAAGTTTAAAAATAAATTATTTTTAAAAAACAATGAGGAGATATAATGATAATATAATTTTATAACGTGAATAAAATATTACGTCCACTAATATATACATATATATATATATATATATATCATTTCAAAAGCTTAAAATATATTCAAAAGCTCAAAATATATTAAAAACAGTAATATTCTGAAATATTATTTCAATTTAAAATAACTGTTTTCTATTTTAACTAATAAATATTTCTATTTTAACATGTAATGTATTCCTGTGATGCAAAATCATTCTAATATGCTGATTTGAGAAACATGTCTTATTATTATTATCAACAATAAAAAAAACAAAAATTTGTGGAAACTTTGATAAAAAAAAATTCAGGATTATTTGATGAATAGGAAGCTGAAAAGAACAGCATTTATTTGAAATAGAAACCTTTTCTATCATTATAAATGGAGATATAAATACAAAATAATTAATCGCATCTAACATTAAAGTTTGTGTGTGTATATATATATACGCACATATATCATTATTATATTTATAATATTGACAGCACTAAAAATAATATATTTTACTTTCATTTGTATATATAAATTGCATATTGATGCGTTAAAGGGATAGTTCACCCAAAAATGAAAGTTCTATCATCATTTATTCACCCTCAAGTTGTTCCAAATCTGTATAAATTTCTTTGTTCTGTTGAACACAAAGGAAGATATTTTGAAGAAAGTTTGTAACCAGGCCACTTTGGGGCACCATTGACTTCCATAGTAGGAAAAAAAACTACTATGGAAGTCAATGGTGCCCCAAAACGTCAGTTCAACACATTCTTCAAAATATTTTCCTACAGAACAAAGAAATGTATACAGCTTTGGAACAACTTGAGGGTGAGTAAATGATGATAGAACTTTCATTTTTGGGTGAACTATCCCTTTAAGACATTTTCATAAAGTTGGTGTCAGTTTTGAGTCACTGTCTGTGTACACAGAGTGAATCACCTAAAAAAGTGACCAGTGTACATTTTCTAATGATTCAGGCCTATCATTCACCAGCAGCTTGAACTGATCGGTGGATGTGATCATGATGCAGTGTGTCTCTGTGGATTCTGCTGAGAAAAGCCTGAAACCATTGAACATTTATTTTTTTCTTGTTCTGGCAGGATCTTTTTTATAAATGTTGGTACTGAAATTCCTTCACTAAATTTATTTCAGGTTTTGATTTATGTAGATGGTCCCTCAAAAAAAAGATATCATTGATGTTTAATGTTATCATTACTATGGGTAAATTTCATATACATAAATGCAAATGGGATAACAGTAAACCCTCTTTAACTTGTTTTAAAAATGAATGTAAAAATTATTTAGCATCCATAAAATATTTATCCAAAGATAACCAATCCCTTGGTGAATTGTATAAAGTCTTGCACGAGTTTCTTTCTTCCTAAGATTTTGTAGATGCTTTATTTTTATATAATTTCCTTGTAACCCCCCCTTAAAGGTTTGAAGATTATGCTTATTAACATGCTGTTGTTTATTTTGTACACACGAACCAATCAAAGCATAGGTCTATGTGCACAGATATACAAATGGAAATTTAATTACTTATATGTGTATATTTTCATATGCATGTTGCTGTTCCCTACTTGAATTTGTACATTGAAGTTGTTCAATAAAAAAAAAAGCATGCATGCAGTGTGTCTCACCCATGCCGTGCCATATCACCAGAGGCACTGAGGCATTGGATCCCCACGATGATCCACACAGCAGCAGCAGAACCGCAGACACAGAGATGAGGCGAAGCTCCGCGGAGAAACTCATGCTTCAGTCTCAATCTGAAGATCTGAACACATTCACAGTTAGCAGAACACGCTTACAGGAAGAGAAACACTCAATAAGGAAGTGAATAAGTGAAGTAGTCACTGTGATTTCTGCACCACACATTTAAAATGTCAAATTCATTTTTATGGGGCACAAACATATAAAAGTATATATATTAAGAAACAGTTTCATTGCGAAATAACGATCAACGCCCCTCGATATCGTTTCATATGCGAATATACAACCGGAAGCCTCGATTTTGCTAAGCTAGGAATCAGTATCTTATATAAATACGTTAATAAACGCGTTAAAATGTTCATTGTGTGCTTACCGTGTAACTTTCTGTTCTTCAATCACATGACAGAGGAAAACACCGCTCCAAATGCTGTTTATTAGACTAATATATAATAATGTGCATAGAAATAAACACAGTCAGTCGATCCAGAGCGTTTAGATTATGTTGTTTTTCCGAAGCAGGAAGTCTCAAGATCACGTGATCAACACTGAAGTCAAAACAGGATCTCAAAATTAATATTTACCGACGCATTAAACATTTACCACTTTTAGTAAAGATTAAAGCGGTTGTTTCGGTTATGGAGGGGTGGAAAACGAATTGTCTTCTTTCTAAATCATCCAGCGATTTTCCAGAATCTTACATTTGCTTGGGAAACACGTTAATGGTAAGGAAAAATAAAAAGTGCACCATATGTCATTGGATACTTTGTAGTTGTAACGTAATACGTATTTGTATAATTTGTAACGTATCACGTTACATAAGTAACGTAACATATAAATGAATATAAAACACTTTGTATCGTGTTTGCTTTTTCTCACTTTTTTATTTATGTTCAGTAAAGAGAAGGAGGAAAATAATGTCACCTGTATTACTAATGCTATTGACATTAAAGGGCTAGTTCACCCAAAAATGAAAATAATGTCATTTATTGCTCACCCTCATGTCGTTCTAAGACCTTCGTTCATCTTCAGAACACAAATTAAGATATTGTTGAAGAAATCCGATGGCCTCTATTGACAGCAAAGCCATTGAAACACTCAAGGTCCATAAAGGTATTAAAGGTGCCATAGAATTGAAAATTGAATTTACTTCGGCATAGTTGAATAACAAGAGTTCAGTACATTCAGTACACAGCTTTCCTGTAGCTCAGTGGTTAGAGCATGGCACTAGCAATGCCAAGGTCATGGGTTCGATCCCAGGGATTGCACATACTCGGATACTAATGTATAGGATAATGCAATGTAAGTCGCTTTGGATAAAAGCGTCTGCCAAATGCATAAATGTAAATGTAAATGTAAATGTACATGGAAATGACATACAGTGAGTCTCAAACACCATTGTTTCCTCCTCATGTAAATCTCATTTGTTTAAAAGACCTCCGAAGAACAGGCGAATCTCAACATAACACAGACTGTTATGTAACAGTCGGGATCATTAATATGTACGCCCCCAATATTTGCATATGCCAGCTCATGTTCAAGGCATTACACAAGGGCAGCCAGTATTAACGTCTGGATCTGTGCACAGCTGAATCATCAGACTAGGTAAGCAAGCAAAGACAATAGCGAAAAATGGCAGATGGAGCAATAATAACTGACATGATCCATGATATCATGATATTTTTAGTGATATTTGTGAATTGTCTTTCTAAATGTTGCGTTAGCATGTTGCTAATGTACTGTTAAATGTGGTTAAAGTTACCATGGTTTCTTACTGTATTCACAGAGACTGGAGCCGTCGTTATTTTCATAATTAAACACTTGCAGTCTGTATAATTCATAAACACAACTTTATTCTTTATAAATCTCTCCAACAGTGTGTAATGTTAGCTTTAGCCACGGAGCACTATCAAACTCATTCAGAATCAAATGTAAACATCCAAATAAATACCATACTTACATAATCGGGTATGCTGCATGACGAGCACTTTGTAAAGATCCATTTTGAGGGTTATATTAGCTGTGTGAACTTTGTTTATGCAATGTATTATAGAGTCGCGAGCTCGGGGGCGGGGAGCGCGAGCATTTAAAGGGGAAGCACGCTGAATCGGCGCATATTTAATTATGCCACAAAATAGGCAGTTAAAAAAATTTAATAAAAAAAAATCTATGGGGTATTTTGAGCTGAAACTTCACAGACACATTCAGGGGACACCTTAGACTTATATTACATCTTGTGAAAAAGCATTCTATGGCACCTTTAAAACATATTTGAATCAGTTCATGTGAGTTCAGTGGTTCTATCTTAATATTATAAAGCAACGAGAATACTTTTTGTGAACCAAAAAAACAAAATAACGACTTTTCAACAATATCTAGTGATGGGCTTCTGAGCTTTACGAATCGAATCAGTGGATCGGAGCTCCAAAGTCACGTGATTTCAGCAGTTTGATAGGAGATCCGAATCACTAATTCGAAACAAAAGATTCATAAAGCTCAAAAGCTTCATGAAGCAGTGTTTTGAAATCGGCCCATATAGATATTGTTGAAAATTCATCATTTTATTGAATTTATTTAATTTTTTTGGAGCACAAAAAGTATTCTTGTCGCTTTATAATATTAAGATAGAACCACTAAACTCACATGAACTGTTTCAAATATGTTTTTAGTACCTTTATGGATCTTGAGAGTTTGAATGGCTTTGCTCTCAATAGAGGCCATCGGATTTCATCAACAATATTTTAATTTGTGTTCCGAAGATGAACGAAGGTCTTACGGGTGTAGAACGAGATGAGGGTGAGTAATTAATGACAGAATTTAAATTTTTGGGTGAACTAACCCTTTAAGATGTAGTGGCTGATGTTTATTCACAACATGTCAGGTGATCTGTTGTGTTTACCTTTGTGCTGGTCATATGTAATGTACAGATGCTGTCAAGTGCTACACTAGAGATTATGGAAATTGAAACCTAATTGATATGGTGTTTATTTTACAGTGTCCATAGTGCTTGCACAATTTTCAGCAAGGTGCTACAAGAGGTTTGGGCTTCCCAATAGATGCAGTCCACATCTGAGTGAGTATTTCTCCCTCTCTTTTTTTTATTTAAACCGAAAACCATTCAAAAATTATTAGACCTTTCAGTATTTGATGGCGTAAAAATCACAAAGATTGAAGGAGATGTTTGCATATGTGCAATATAACATATCACCTGAATTGCAATAAATAATATTAAAGATATATTAAAAACATGCCGATAAGGTTGTCAAGAACAAAAAAAAAAAGGAATCCTAAGGATGTAATAGTATTTGAAAGGAATCAACGGACCCAGAAGGTCACAAACAAAGAACATTATCATAGAATTCACCTGAAAGAAGACGAAACAGACACTTTTGCATAACGAATGATGACAGGAAGATTAAACAATTGGTATTGAGCATGATGGATGGTCCAAACAGAAAAGGAAGACCGCACAGTTAATGGACTGATGATATCAAACACTAATGTGGAGCGTTAGACAGAAATATACACTGTGTTCCTAATTATTATGCAAGTGACATATCAGTAGGATTTCAGTACAATAAACATTCAGATTTTAGTTTTTCTAAGAAAGTGTTTCTTTGTTTATTTATCCATGTCTTTTTAGATAACTGGTATCAATCTCACAAATCTTATGATAATTCGATAATCTCCATTTAGTTTTCACACAATATTAGTTGTTTTCATGCCTTTTGCACAACATTGCACCATTTCATGCTTTTCATCTTCAGAAGGATCTTTCTTCCTCCCCATATTGCATGAGAACTGTGACTTGCTTAATAATGTGGATCAACCTCTAAGTAGGGTTTCCATAGACCTGGCAAATTATTTTGTCTGAGATTGATTCCAGTTATCTAAAAAGACATGGATGGATAAACAAACAAACACTTTCTTAGAAAAACTAAAATCTGAATGTTTATTGTACTGAAATCCTTCTGATATGTCACTTGGATAATAATTTGGAACACAGTGTATGGAAACAGAATAGGGTCCATGTCAAATCAACCAAATTTTGGAAACTTCCCCAGCTCACATTTTTGATTTTGATATTTTTTTCTGAAGAAAGACAAACCTAAATAGTGATGAAAGACAAATGGATTTACTCATCCACCATTTTGTAGAGGGGGGTCAAAATGGCAATTCTCACCTGAGATTTGGAGCCAGATTACAGGGGGTAAAAAGGACCTTAGAAAGATCTCAGCATCATCATTTTATTTTTACACAGAGATTGATAAGTCTGTTAGTAAAATCTGTTGTCTTTAGCGATCTTTGTTGCATTATATTCCAATATTGACAGTTCAAAAATGGGGAAAAGGCATTTTTCATGTTTGTTTTCCACCAAAGTTTGCATACATGTAACTCAAGAAGTATTAAAGATATCTTAATATCCTTTTAGATGTTGGCTCTTAGCAAACTTTTCTTTTGGTATCTTCATTCATGAAGGCCCTGTATAGTTTAATTCCAGAGGTATTGGGATCTCAATATGGCTTCAGGAACAAATGGTTAAATTGTACACATTTTCAATGGTTAAAAACCAAATGTGGGTCACTTTGCATACAGCTGATACTTTTTTCTTTTAAAAAGGAATGTCTGAAGAACAAATAATGTCAAAACTAGAAATTTATTTTGTTTCCCTCTATGAAAACAATTGCATAGAACATACCTGTCTGAGTGCCATAAATATTCTGTTTCCCAAGTTTGTGTGTCTGTAACTCAAGAAGTATTAAAGATACCTCAATATGATTTTACATTCTGGTTCTTAGCAAACTTTTCTTTTGGTATGTTAATTTTTAAGTCTCTATATGGTTCAATCCAATAGATATGGGGATCTCATTGCGGCTCCATGTCCAAATTGTTGAATATTACCCATTTTCAGTGGTCTAAAACCAAATGCACACAACAGATAGTTATTGTATTTGTGTTATTGTAATAAATACAACGATTGTTGATAATGATGATGATGATGATGATGAAATTGTTTACAGCTCATGGATTTTGACACCACAAATGAGATCAGTTGCATTATCTGTAATGTCTTGTTTTTGTTCCAGGATTTGTGGATGTCATACTTCAACTAGCTCAAGTTCAGTTCAAAACCTTTGCGATCATGGCACTACAACACGGCTACTCCATTAACTCGAGCGCGGATGACCAGGACAGTGACACTGCGCCGCTTTTAGAAAAAGAAGTGAAAAAAATCACGGGTAAGTCTGGGATGAGATCTTTTGCGGATCGTTAAAAATCTGCATGATGAGCTTTTAAGGACCTGTCATGCAAATACTACCATTCAGAAGTTTGGGGTTAGTACTATTTTATTTTATTTTTTTATGCTATTTAAAGAAGTCTCTTATTCTCACAGAAGCTGCATTTATTTGATCAAAAATACAGTAATAATGTGATAGTAGAAAACAGGTATTTTAAATAGCATTACAGTTTAAAATACCTGTTTTCTATATTATATATTTTAAAATGTAATTTATTCCTATTTTCATCCTTCATTAGTCCATTTTTTCCCCAGGATTCGTTGATAATTCTTGATCAATTTAATGCATGCTTGCTGGAAAAAAAAGAAAAGAAAAAGTTTTTTCTTTCAAAAAGGCCCCAGACTTTTGAAAAGTATTGTACTAAGTGACTCTAATCTTTACTAATCTTTTTTTAAACCTATAATTATTTGACATTTGAGAATGTGTTTGTATGTGTGACAGTGCCTCCCAAATGCTGCTCAGTACGATGCAATCTGGCTGCTATGATGTTCTTTGGCTTTGCTGTGGTCTATGGTCTGCGTGTAAATCTCAGTGTTGCCATGGTTGCTATGGTAAATGGAACTAATGACCAGCCGTCATCCGATAGCAATATATCAAACGAGTGTCCAGGACCTTCCCATACACTTGACAACAACAGCCAAAGCTCAGAACAGCCAGAAGGGGTAAGAATAAACTGCACGCAGCTTTTCATGAACCTCACCCCCCTTATAAGTCATGGATTTGTTCTTATACACTACCGTTCAGAAGTTTGGTGTCGGTAAGATCGCTTTTTTACGTTTTTGGAATAATTTATTCCTGTTATGCCATAGCATCATTACTCCAGCCTTCAGTGTCACGTGATCCTTCTGAAATCATTCTAATATACTACTAATAATAATCATTCTAATAAAGCAGACTCTATTTGACCCTATGAGTCACCTGTAGATCAAGCCAGGGTTGCCAGATCTGCTGTTTTTCTGTACACAAAACATTATTTGTAGCGCTCTTCCCATCCAATAATCGCAAAGAGCTTTGTGCCTTGTTACTTCTGTCAAGAAACAAAGTTTTAGCTTTCAAATTATGTCCATTTTATCACAAAATTCAAACAAGAAATACGTTTTGACGCTCTTAAAGGGATAGTTCACCCAAAAATGACAATTATCCCATGATTTACTCACCCTCAAGCCATCCTAGGTGCATATGACTTCTTTCAGATGAACACAATCAGAGATGTACGGGGGCCGTGTTTTAAAGACAAAAATAATGCATCCATCCATAAAAAAAAAAAAGTAATCCATACGACTCCAGTTGGTTAATGAAGGCCTTCTCAAGCGAAGCGATGCGTTTTTGTAAGTAATAAATATCCATATTTAAAACTATAAATTTGCATCGCTTTGCCTCAGAAGGCCTTTATTAACCCCCTGGAGTCATATGGATTACTTTTTTTTGTGGATGGATGCATTATTTTTGGCTTCAAAATGCCATTATAAACTTTGGAGGACTAAAGATATTTTTAAATATATCTCTGATTGTGTTCGTCTGAAAGAAGATAGTCATATACAGCTAGGATGGCTTGAAGGTGAGTAAATCATGGGATAATTTTCATTTTTGGGTGAACTATCCCTTTAAATGTGACGTGACAGATCGCCGCAGCGCGGGGCACGAGTCACCTCTTCCACTTTAATACAAGTTACAGCATGAAAAAACACGTATGAACATCAGAAGATGTGTTGAAAGATACAGTACAACTTACCTAAATGTATCATGTCTCATGTCATCGCTTAATCAGTGTTTCAGTCGCGGAAAGACGTCAATAAAACAGCTTGTGGACCTTACCTCAGGAAAGTTACCTGATGTTCACAGTTCGTTAGTTAGCTATAAAAACATTAGAGAGGAGCTTATTTACTGTTAATTATATTAATGAATTTGTCATGAAGACACAAGTGTTTATGAAAACTACCTTATGTGCAACTGAGTTGTATACAAACATTTCAGCTTTTGAGTGTAATTATTATCTGAAAATAAATTGCAGTTTAATATAATAGTTCTGTTGTTAATTCTAAACTCTAATATTATAGTAATGTACCAAATGAGAGGGTTTCTGTATAGTTTACAACATTAGTTGAAAGAGATTTCAATCAAACTGTTAAATAATCGGTATCGGCGGAGAAATTTAGTATCACTGCATCTCTAAATTGAATGCTTCCTTACTGAATAAAAGTATTAATTTATTCTAACAACAACCAAATTAATCTTACTCACCCCAAACTTTTGAACTGTAGTGTATATAAAATATTTAGTTCATGTTTCTCTCTCTTTAATTTTCTTTTCCCAGATTCCAAGATACCCATGGAATCGCGAAACACAGGGAATGCTGCTGGGTGCTTTCTTCTTTGGATACCTGTTTACTCAGATCCCCGGAGGCTACCTGTCAGGTCGCTTTGGAGGAAGCCTCTTCCTTGGTGGTGGTGTGCTTGGAACAGCCGTCCTCACTCTCCTCACCCCACTGTCAGCACAGCTGGGAGCCAAGTGGCTGTTTGCCTTGCGAGCACTAGAGGGATTCGGGGAGGTTAGGGATGTTTTTAATTATCTGAAATCCTCCACACGGATACTTCAAATGGCGAGTATGTAAAATATATATCTGATTTGAGTCTGTGTGGGGTTCTTTTGTCTAGGGTGTGACGTTTCCTGCCATGAGTGCGATGTGGGCCCGCTGGGCTCCTCCGTTGGAGAGGGCGCGTCTGATGACGTTCTCCAGTGCAGGATCTAGCTTCGGTGCCTTTGTGGCTCTTCCTCTCACTGGCTTCATCTGCCATAGTTTAGGATGGCCAGCAGTCTTCTACTCCTGTGGTGAGGGATACAAAAGTTTTGCGTTAATACGAATTTTTTTTTTTTTAAAGAAATTAATACTTTTATTCAGTAAAGATGCATTAAATTGATCAGTAAAGACATTTATTATTTTACAAAAGATTTCTATTTCAAATAAATGCTGTGCTTTTGAACTTTATATTCATCTAAGAATGATGAGGAAAAAAATGGATCATGGTTTCTGCAGAAATATTAAGCAGCACAGATAATGATTATAAATGTTTCTCAAGCAGAAAATCAGCATATTAGAATGATTTCTGAAGGATCATGTGACACTGAAGACTGGAGTAATGATGCTGAAAATTCAGCTTTGATCACAGGAATAAATTATGTTTTACAATATATTCACAGAGAAAACAGTTTTTTAAAATTGTAAAAATATTTCACAATATTACTGTTTTTTAACTGTATTTTTTAACAAATAAATGTAGCTTTGGTGAGAAAAATAGACATTTTCAAAAACATTAAAAAAATCTTACCAATTCAATCTTTTTGAACAGTATCCAGTTGCTTGGAATATATATAATATATAATATATATATTGTTGTTGTTGTTTTTCAATACATCAGAATGGGTCCTGTTTAATGTTTGTTTTTTCTGAGCAAAAATTTAATATCATACATTTTTACCATGATTTACAGAAGACACCCACCAAAACGTCATTCAGTGTAACAATCTTGTCAGTCATATTTACAACAAAAAATCAATTTATGCCATATTAAAGACTAATTACTTTTACCCCAAATGCTAATTACATGTAATTTTACATTTTCAAACTTTGCCCATTTGTCAGCAAGAATATAAAATTCAATAAAATTTAGTATGCTCACTTATTCTTTTATATATTTTAATACGTACATAATAAGTAAATTATGTTTGTATTAAATAAGTATGTTGTTTTAATTTTTACATAAATATAAGTGTTACACTGAATGACAATGGAACATTATTTCACCAACATTTTTACATTTTATTCTCCCAAAACTTATTTGAAACCTTAAAAGTAGGTTCTACTTGCATTTAATGTGCTTTCTATGTATATAAAATCACTTTAGTAATTTTTTATTGATACGGACATCGAGAGAGAGAGAGAGTACACATGTCCTTACTCTTGTCCTCATATTTGTAATATCATGTTTAATGTAACATAATATCTTGTATTTTTTGTATCCAAACGTATATTAAAGCATTTTTACCACCAGGTGGTGCAGGGTGCCTTTGGGCTCTGTTTTGGTTTCTCCTGGTATCAGATGAACCCCGAACTCACCCAAGAATTACTGACAGAGAGAAAGATTACATAATTAACTCAATAGGTTCACAGGTATGCACTACTTTTATGTTTCAATTTTGATGATGCATACAGTTTAGTCTCATTCTTTATTCATCGAGGGTAAATCATTCATGTTAAAAATAAAATCTAGCATGATGATATGTGAATTTGTCATTGTGTTTAGAAGGAATCATCTAATAACATGAATTTCCAGCATTCCCTCTTCGTCATAATCTGGTTTAGATCTACAGGCATTTATGATGCTGATTTTATATTTTCTCTGTTTTTAGGGGCTGCCTCATGGTTGGTCAGTGCCTGGATTATCTATGCTGCTCTCTGTGCCTCTTTGGGCCATAATCATCTCACAGATGTGCTCTAACTGGTCTTATTACACTCTCCTCACCTCACTTCCTATGTACATGGACACTGTGCTCCACTTTGATTTGCAACAGGTGAGGCAGTCGGTATATTTAGATGAAACCAGTCTGGTTTATATACTGCGTCTCACTCTATTTTGTTATTCAGAATTCGTTCCTCTCTGCTCTGCCGTATCTGGCTGGCTGGCTGTTCACAGTGGGCTCAGGTGTGCTGGCAGACAACCTCCTGGAGAGGGAGCTCCTGAGTATCACAGCCGTCCGAAAAATCTTCACTTTCATTGGTATGTGATTTGTATGGAGGCTTGTTTCCACCACGGAATAAAACAAAATTACAGAGACATGTAGACAAAAAAAACATATTGTGGCCACGAATTAAAGGATTAGTTCACTTCCTGATAATTAACTCACCCCCATGTCATCTAAGATGTTTATGTCTTTCTTCAGTCGAAAAGAAATTAAGGTTTTTGAGGAAAACATTCCAGGATTTTTCTCCATATAGTGGACTTCAACAGGGACCAACGGGTTGAAGGTCCAAATTGCCATTTCAATGCAGCTTCAAAGAGCTCTACATGATCCCAGACGAGGAATAAGAGTCTTATCTAGAGAAACAATCGGCCATTTTCTAAAAAAAATAAAAAATTATGTACTTTTTAACCACACATGCTCGTCTTGCACTGCTCTAGGATGCACCGCGCATTACGTAATCACGTTGGAAAGGTCACGCGTGACGTAGGCAGAAGTACCGATCAAGTGTTTACAAAGCGAACGTGCAAAGACTAAGTCAAACAACCTTTTACAAAAAAAAATTTAAAATGTCGGATGATTTTGAAGTTGGAGGAGAAAATGAGCCTACTTCATGCGTGACCTTTCCAATGTGATTACGTAATGCATGGCGCATCGCAGAGCAGTGCAAGACGAGCATTTGTGGTGAAAAAGTATATCAATTTTTATTTTTTTAGAAAATGAGCGATGGTTTCTCTAGATAAGACTCTTATTCCTCGTCTGGGATCATGTAGAGCTCTTTGAAGCTGCACTGAAACTGACATTTGGTCCCTGTTGAAGTCCACAATATGGAGAAAAATCCTGGAATGTTTTCCTGAAAAACCTTAATTTCTTTTTAACTAAAGAAAGAAAGACATAAACATCTTGGATGACATGAGGGTGAGTAAATTATCAGGAAATTTGAATTCTGAAGTGAACTAATCCTTTAAGAATTCGTTCTCTCGTTTTAGTAAATAGTTTTAGTAAATTTAGTAAATGTTGACGTATTAGTCGTGGGAACGAATTCTTAATTCGGGCCATGATATACTTTTTTTTTTTTTTTTGCATGTCATGTGCGGGGCTCCGTGCAAAATAAAAAAGATAATTGTAACTTATCTCACAAATCTTTATTTTTACAAAGACAACTTTACAAAGACTTTATTTTTCGCCGTTCCAAGTTTTATAATTTGCAATTCAAGAATTGTGAGATATAAACTCAGAATTGCGAGAAAAACGTCAGAATTGTGAGATATAAACTTTCTTTTTATGTCACAATTCTGTCTTTATTTCTCTCAGGTTTATAATTGTAAGATATAAACCTGAAATTGAAAAAAGTCAGAATTGTGGGCGTAAACTTGCAATTAAAAAAGGTAATTGCGACTTTTTATCTCACAATTCTGAATTTTTTTCTTTGCAAATTCGCAGTTAAGACTTTATAACTAGCTATTCCGAGTTTATATCTCGCAATTCAGACTTCATTTCTTAGAAAATGTAAGATATAAACTCGGAATTTTGAGGGGGAAAAAATTTCAGAATTGTGAGATTAAAAAGTCTCAATTAACTATTATTATTTTTTATTCTGTATACGGAAACAAGCTTCAGGATTTGGGAGTTTTTTTTTATTTTGTAAGTGTTCTTGTCACAAATTTTGATGAATGTTTATGGTGACCAAGTGTAATAGAGGATAGATACGTTACTGTAATTGTATTGATATTAATTGATATTGTATTAATTGTGTCCCATAGGTCTGTTTCTACCCGCTGTTTTCCTGTTCGCGGTGGGCTTCTCGGGGTGTAGCGGTGTGCTGGCCGTGACTTTTCTGACTTTGTCCAGTGCGTTTGGGGGATTCAGTGCTGCCGGTGTCTTCATTAACCAGATCGATATTGCTCCACGGTACAAAAACAAAACTGCTTGACAACGCTGTTCAGTCATAACATAGATTTATAGGCTATGCGTTCTGTCTGGAATTTCCTATGGGTTTTTGAAGAATTTTTGAGCAAAAAATCAGGTCTGTGGTTAAAATTATTGGAAGAGATGCTCGGAAATCCTAGGTTTAGGACTATAAGCGGAAACTATGCTAAAACTAGCATGCATCAGCCTTGCAGTTAAGTTATATCTCCGTTTGTATCTTCTCAGGTATGCGGGAATGCTTCTAGGAATCACAAACACTTTTGGGACCATCCCTGGTGTTCTTGCACCAATTGTTGTGGGTTACTTGACCAAAGATGTAAGCTGTCCTTTTATTCTTTATAAAACTGCAGTTTATATTCATCACGTTTTTTAATATGTTTGTTCTCCCTTCTTTTGCTC
Organism: Anabarilius grahami; assembly: GCA_003731715.1. Taxonomy (NCBI): domain Eukaryota; kingdom Metazoa; phylum Chordata; class Actinopteri; order Cypriniformes; family Xenocyprididae; genus Anabarilius; species Anabarilius grahami. Next base: position 3,609,158 of record RJVU01028973.1, read on the forward strand.
CGAGCAGCACTCAGTTACAGGATGGAGGCATGTGTTCTGGTTGTCAGGCGGAGTGAGTGCCTTCGGAGCCATTTTTTACATCATCTTTGGCACTGGAAAGATTCAGAGCTGGGCAAGGACAGTTGAGGAATCAGACACAGATACGCACAATTAAACATTCCAGTTGATCAATTGAGAGGGATATTAGGACTGACTTATTTGAGTTTGATCCTATATTCAACACTCATGGTACCAGTCAAAAGTTTGGACTATTTTCAATGATCTTCAAAGAAAAATTTTTACACTTAGACATTTTTTTTAGGTCACTGCATAATTCCCATACTTTGAATTCAATCATTCATAAAAGCAGAAATGGTTAAAAAACTTTTTGTCCAAACTTTTGACTTTTGATAATAATTATAGTTCACTCAGGTAAACATCTAAAGTGCCTTAAACAGAGTGATGTTTATTATTCTGGTGATATTTCACTTGTTGAGTTAATCATGATGGAATGGAGAAATTACATATCCTAATTCTATTATTTTAAGTGCAATATGTGTTACATTGCTGAAAAGGAACAAATTTAGAGGATTTGAAAATACTTATTAATAAGCACTTTAATGCATCAATAATAAAAATACTTTATTTTGGGGGGATACCAATGCATTTTCAGGTCATTTTAATCCTGCTAATGAAGTAACTGTACTCCATTAATTGTGTCATTCAGCACTAGGTCATCTAACATTTTCAGACCATGGTGTTTCTGTTTTACTGATAGGTACAGTCCATTCATGTTTACTATTAATAGTCCAGACAGGGAATTATTTTTTCATTATTGTTTGAATCTTGCCTTTGTTCAAAAGTTGAAATGTTTAATGAAGTTTTTAAGTCATTAACTTAATGCTTATTTTAAGCACTCAATGGCCTGGTTTCACAGACAGGTCTTCGATTAAGCCAGGATTAGGCCTTAGGTTAATTAGGACATTTAAGTAGCTTTAATAAACGTGCCTTAGGAAAAAAAACATTACTGATATATTATTTAATATATGTCAGTGCAAGTTGCTTTCTGTTAAATCAGCTCAAACATGCATTTTAGTCTAGGACTAGGCTTAAACCTTGTCTGTGAAACCGGGGGAATGAGTCTTTGTTTGAATCATATTTTTTTTTATAAATCATATACATTTCTGATTATGATCATGCACAATAAATGCAATGTTTACAATGCAGAGTCATTTGCATTCCTTTGTGCGATTATAGAGTAAATAACCTCTCATAATTTTAATGGTTACAGTATAAATAATAAACTAACCATTAGAGCCATCCACACTCTTATTAACTGACGCTGTGCGGTGACGGCCAGCAGGTGGCGCATCACATCGACGATAAATGTCGAGTTAAAAGAATGTCTCTCAGATTTTATAGCAAATAGTACTGAGTTTTTAAACGCTGTAGATCTTAAAAATGTGTAGGCATATAACAGTTAATGGGCAATAATAGCAGATATGTGAACAATGACACTGCCTCCGGTATTTATTATTGATTTACCTCCCCACTGTTGAGAAAATGACCCGGATGAGCTTTGCTGAATGCGGCAAGATGTCACGTGCTTATTTACATGCGTGAAACGCTGATGTAAGCGTGAGGAGTGTAGTGTAACCTTACAGGGTTCACTGATAAACTGAGAAGTTTGATATGATATATCGATTTTATCAAAAAGACAGCCAATATCTGAGTATTTTAGGTTACTCTCTTTTTGTAAGGGTATTGTAAAATGACTTTTTCCAAAATTGTATGTGTAAATAAATGAACAAGCTATAATCTGACAAACCTGGAGGACAAAAATAAGTCATAAAATAGCCTTTCTTGTGTTACAGTTTTACTAGCTATTTAAGGGAGCAAAGTATTTGCCCTATGAACTTGATCTTGCCCTAACATACCCTGTTATATTGTTCAATATTACTGTAGATTAGTCATATTTGCGTTCCTGCTTGAAAGACTTATCTTGAAGGAAGATATGTATATATATACACTACCGTTCAAAAGTTTGGGATCGGTACGATTTTTAATGTTTTTAAAAGAAGTTTCGTCTGCCAACCAAGACTGCATTTATTTAATTAAAAATATGGTAAAAACAGGAATATTGTGAAATATTATTACAATATAAAAAAACTGTTTTCTATTTGAATATATTTTACAAAGTAATTTATTCCTGTGATGGTAAAGTTGATTTTTCAGCATCATTACTCCAGTCTTCAGTGTCACATGATCCTTCAGAAATCATTCTAATATCTGATTTGCTGCTCAAGAAACATTTCTGATTATTATCAATGTTGAAAACAGTTTTTCAGGATTCCTTGATTAATAAAAAGTTCAAAAGAACAGCATTTATCTGAAATACAAAGCCTCTGTAGCATTATACACTACCGTTCAAAAGTTTGGGGTCAGTAAGAATTTTTATTTTTATTTTTTTGAAAAGAAATTTAAGAAATGAATACTTTTATTCAGCAAGGATGCATTAAATCAATCAAAAGTGACAGTAAAGACATTTATAATGTTACAAAAGATTAGATTTCAGATAAACACTGTTCTTTTGAACTTTCTATTCATCAAAGAATCCTGAAAAAAAATATTGTACACAAATATTTTGTACAATTGTACACATTAAATGTTTCTTGAGCAGCAAATCATCATATTAGAATGATTTCTGAAGGATCATGTGACACTGAAGACTGGAGTAATGATGCTGAAAATTCAGCTTTGATCACAGGAATAAATTATATTTTCAAAAATTTTCAAATAGAAAACAGTTATTTTATATTGTAATAATATTTCACAATATTACTGTTTTTACTGTATTTTTAATTAAATAAATGCTGTCTTGTTTAGCAGACGAAACTTCTTTTAAAAACATTAAAAATCGTACCGATCCCAAACTTTTGAACGGTAGTGTGTATATATATATATACAGTGAGTACGGAAAGTATTCAGACCCGCTTAAATTTTTCACTCTTTGTTATATTGCAGCCATTTGCTAAAATCATTTGTTCATTTTTTTTCCACATTAATGTACGCACAGCACCCCATATTGACAGAAAAACACAGAATTGTTGACATTTCTGCAGATTTATTAAAAAAGAAAAACTTTCTACAACTTTCTCCCATCTCCCGACTGCATCTCTGGAGCTCAGCCACAGTGATCTTTGGGTTCTTCTTTACCTCTCTCTCCAAGGCTCTTCTCCCCCAATAGCTCAGTTTGGCCGGACGGCCAGCTCTAGGAAGGGTTCTGGTCGTCCCAAACGTCTTCCATTTAAGGATTATGGAGGCCACTGTGCTCTTAGGAACCTTAAGTGCAGCAGAAAGTTTTTTGTAACCTTGGCCAGATCTGTGCCTTGCCACAATTCTGTCTCTGATCTCTTCAGGCAATTCCTTTGACCTCATGATTCTCATTTGCTCTGACATGCACTGTGAGCTGTAAGGTCTTATATAGACAGGTGTGTGGCTTTCCTAATCAAGTCCAATCAGTATAATCAAACACAGCTGGACTCAAATGAAGGTGTAGAACCATCTCAAGGATGATCAGAAGAAATGGACAGCACCTGAGTTAAATATATGAGTGTCACAGCAAAGGGTCTGAATACTTAGGACCATGTGATATTTCAGTTTTTCTTTTTTAATAAATCTGCAAAAATGTCAACAATTCTGTGTTTTTCTGTCAATATGGGGTGCTGTGTGTACATTAATGAGGAAAAAAAATGAACTTAAATGATTTTAGCAAATGGCTGCAATATAACAAAGAGTGAAAAATTTAAGGGGGTCTGAATACTTTCCGTACCCACTGTATATACACATATAAGAAACTGGTACTATTTGAGTCCTTCTGACCTTTTTCAGTGTATTTTATCTATTGGGTCACCAAAATATAAATTTTTTAAAAGCTTTTTGTATTAATTGAAATGTCTGCTTTTATAAAGTTTAAAAACATGACATACATTTTATTTTCATATTAGAAATTATTTTGTCATGTCCCTCAAGGCCTTCTATTAAAGTGTACTTGGAATATGAATAATAAAATTAGAAAAAAGTCCATACATTTTGCCATTCCCATAAATATCCATCTGTGCTTTTTTGCTGGTAATTTTTTTTTCTAAGTAAATTCATGATTATTCATTAAAATCACATTATTTAGTTTTGTACCTCAGTAACCCCTCAACTCCGTTACACAAACCATTCTCCCCTATAAAAATAATGAACTGATACTTATGTGACATCATTAACAGGAAGTTACATCATAGAAGTCTTCTGAACAACATTGTGAGCAGACACACCACCTTCTTTAGTCAAGTCAAGTCAAGTCACCTTTATTTATATAGCGCTTTTTACAATGCAGATTGTGTCAAAGCAGCTTTACATTGATAACTGGTACATAATTTTGGCTGCACAGCAGCTCTTAAAGAATAGTGTCAATGCAGGCAGATCAGAAGCACTGTTGAATAAATGTCAAGAATACTGTTGAATATCAAATGTAAAGTCAAATGTCAAGTGTCCCCAACTAAGCAAGCCAAAGGCGACAGCGGCAAGGAACCCAAACTCCATCAGGTGGCAAACAGGTGGCAAATAAATGGCAAATAGGTGTTAAAATAGAGAGAAAAAAACCTTGGGAGAAACCAGGCTTAGTCGGGGGGACAGTTCTCCTCTGGCGAACAGTGCTTTGTTACGAATCAGGTTGCTATCATAAGTCTGATAGGATCGCAACAATCAAAGTGTTTATTTCAGTTCCATCCAGTTGAGGATCGTATTCATCACGCCGGTATGGACGGTTTGTTGAGGAACTGTGCTACTGGCTGTCATGTCGATGATGTCTTCACAATGGATGATCTAGTCGACTCGATCTCTGCTGATACTTCAGGGCTGCGTTGTGGTCGTGTCATGGCTCCGGTCCTTGGTCTCAGCTGGATACGGCCCGGATCCAGTTGACTACGGTAAATCTCGGGATAAACAGAAAGACTAATATTAGCGGAGATGCCATTCTTTTTCAGATGTAACGAGTACATCTGTTGTTATAGAAAGTGTTCCAGGTTCCGGCTGACCTGTTTTATGCAGCCTAATAATCCTTTAACAGATTTGAAAATATAAATTGATAATGTGTTATGTGTATGCCAGGTTAAAGAGATGCGTTTTTAGTCTAGATTTAAACTGACAGAGTGTGTCTGCTTCCTGAACAATGCTTGGAAGATTGTTCCAGAGTTTAGGTGCCAAATAGGAGAAGGATCTACCGCCTGCGGTTGATTTTGATATTCTATATATATTCACGCAATAAACGTGAAGGACTATAATGCATTAAGAGCTCGCTTAGGTACTGGGGAGCTAAACCATTTAGTGCTTTGTAACTAATTAGCAAGATTTTAAAATCTATACGATGTTTAACAGGAAGCCAATGCAGTGTTGACAGAACTGGGCTAATATGGTCATACTTCCTAGTTCTAGTAAGAACTCTAGCTGCTGCATTTTGTACGAGCTGTAGTTTATTTATCAAGCGGGAGGAACAACCACCCAGTAGAGCGTTACAGTAATCTAGCCTTGAGGTCATGAACGCATGAACTAGCTGTTCTGCATTTTTCATTGAGAGCATATGTCGTAGTTTAGATATATTTTTAAGATGGAAGAATGCGGTTTTACAGATGCTAGTAACATGGCCTTCAAATGAAAGATTGGTATCAAAGAGCACACCCAGGTTCCTAACTGATGACGAAGACTTAACCGAGCAGCCATCAAGTGTTAGACAGTATTCAAGGTTATAGCGTGAAGAAGTTTTCGGTCCAAAAATTAGAATCTCTGTTTTTTCTGAATTTAGTAGTAGGAAATTACTGGTCATCCAGTAATAATAATTATAACTAAATTATGTTGTGAAATTGTGTTTGTCAAGCTTAACGACTCAACCCCGTTACATCAATTAAAGATGGAAAACTATTACTTGTGAAAATTATCTTTGTTATTTCAACATTATTCATGATTTCTTAATATCATGCATGCCATGCACTCTCCATTTATTCACTAGATTTAGAGCAGTGGCCAATTTGGGCAAAAAATCACAACCCTGTCACTCCTACATTTGTATTTATTTTTAAGTTTATGAAAAAATAATTTAGATGAATTCTGTCTGAAATGTTCAGAGCAATCATAAGAATACTGATTTTAGTTCAAATTCTGAAGTTAAGCCTTTGATCAAAAATGATGAGGTTTCTGTCACAAAAAGTGCCCATTTCAGGCTTTAGGATAGCAAAAGTGTGAGATTTTATGAAACGTTTATATTTACTGAATTGGTGTGAAGGACATCTGATTAATGGGAAAATGTTGATTTTATCACAAATACATTTTATAATAATATTCAGAGAGCTCCCATAGTGTCCATAACTTACAATAATGGCCAATAATAACAGGGATTTGATGCCTGAGATGGGAAAATATGTTTTTCTGGAAGTTATAATATGTCATTAATCTTGTGGGGTGTTCAGAAAAGTAATACATTTTGGTAAAAAAATCTAAAAATGCGTAAGTCCAAATCGTACCGGTTTTGTGGAATGACTCATATATATATATATATAAGTGTGAAGTAAACCATACTTTTACTTTTTTTAAATGGATGAGTAAAATTTAATTTTCTATAAGCAACAGTTCTCAGTTGTGAAGTGAACAGGAATAACTTCTTTTCATTCATGGACATTTGCATTCTCACCAAAGGTCTGAGACAGATCCATGGGGTTCTCACACATGCAGATGCTTGTTTCCTGACCCCCAACCATTTGCATTACACCTTTAAAATGCATAACACATGGAGAGGATTTGCAAGTGTAAATTTGTTGCCTTGAGGGGGAGGTGGAGGATTTCTACCTTTTAGGTTAAAGGGTGTTTGTTACAGGAAGCTGTGAGGTTGGCCTGATATTTATGACTATATTTGACATTTTGAAGGCCAGGTTTTAAGGTATGTTATGTTTGAATGTTTTAAAAGCAATGTTGTTTTACTAGAGTTTTAACTTTAGAACTAGAGTACAATAATTTAATTGCATGTCAATTCATGTATTATATATCTGATTTAAAGGGTTAGTTCACCCAAAAATGAAAATAATGTCATTTATTACTCACCCTCATGTCGTTCTACACCTGTAAGACCTTCGTTCATCTTCGGAACACAAATTAAGATATTGTTGATGAAATCCGGTGGCCTCTATTGAGAGCAAAGCCATTCAAACTCTCAAGATCCATAAAGGTATTAAAACATATTTGAAACAGTTCATGTGAGTTCAGGGGTTCTACCTTAATATTATAAAGCGATAAGATAAAGCGATTTTTGTGCGCCAAAAAAACAAAACAACTTTTCAACAATATCTATATGTGCCGAGTTCAAAACACTGCTTCAGAGCTTTACGAATCGTATCAGTGGATCGGAGCGCCAAAGTCACGTGATTTCAGCAGTTTGATAGGAGATCCGAATCATTAATTCCAAACAAAAGGCCCATATAGATATTGTTGAAAATTCATAATTTTGTTTCTTTTTGGAGCACAAAAAGTATTCTTATTGCTTTATAATATTAAGATAGAACCACTGAACTCACATGAACTGTTTTAAATGTATTTTTAGTACATTAATGGATCTTGAGAGGTTCGGTGACATTGCTCTCAATAGAGGCCTCACTGAGCCATCGGATTTCATCAACAATATCTTAATTTGTGTACCGAAGATGAACGAAGGTCTTACGGGTGTGAAACGACATGAGGGTGAGTAATAAATGACATTATTTTCATTTTTGGGTGAACTAACCCTTTAAAGCTAGAAAGCCCAAAGATTCGTTAAAGTCACCATGAAATCAAAATTGACCCCCTTTTTTTTCTTGTTTTTTTTTTTTTTGTATGAAATATTGCAGCATTTATTATAAACAATTTATCTGTGCACATGATTATTTTCTTAAATTCATGTGCCTCGTAATCTTTAATCGAAATAACTTCCCCTCCCTCCTGCAGCAACTTCTTTTCTCTAATGACCTGTTTACTGGTGAGAGGGCGGGGCAACCTNATAGATATTGTTGAAAATTCATAATTTTATTTCTTTTTGGAGCACAAAAAGTATTCTTATTGCTTTATAATATTAAGATAGAACCACTGAACTCACATGAACTGTTTTAAATGTATTTTTAGTACATTAATGGATCTTGAGAGGTTCGGTGACATTGCTCTCAATAGAGGCCGCACTGAGCCATCGGATTTCATCAACAATATCTTAATTTGTGTACCGAAGATTAACGAAGGTCTTACGGGTGTGAAACGACATGAGGGTGAGTAATTAATGACATTATTTTCATTTTTGGGTGAACTAACCCTTTAAAGCTAGAAAGCCCAAAGATTCGTTAAAGTCACCATGAAATCAAAATTGACCCCCATTTTTTTCTTTTTTTTTGTATGAAATATTGCAGCATTTATTATAAACAATTTATCTGTGCACTTGATTATTTTCTTAAATTCATGTGCCTCGTAATCTTTAATCGAAATAACTTCCCCTCCCTCCTGCAGCAACTTCTTTTCTCTAATGACCTGTTTACTGGTGAGAGGGCGGGGCAACCTGTCACTCAAATGAGATCCACCAACTGTTTCACTCAGATATATATCACAATAGTGAAGAAAACTTCAATTTTATGCGCACTTCCAAAAATCCATAGCACTGCTATCATTGCAATATTTCTGGCTAATACATTTTTTAAATTTACATTACATTTGCATTTATTAATTTAGCAGAAACTTTGATCCAAACCGATTTATGAGGCAAAACTCAAGCCATTCATAATATAAGCATTGCTGCAATACTTCAAAAGTAAATAAGCTATCTTGCAATGAGGCCTGCTCTGTGTTTGAGCCTTGAGAGAGAAGTTCAGGCCTTTCCCTCTGTATTGCATGACTCAACACTGATCTCATGCCAGGCACTGACGTTGATTCGTGGCACACATTCCCTGTGCCCTCCCCCACACTTGTTGAGTGCCTGAGAGACACCAAATGGGAGTTTATCTGGATAAATAGATATTAAGCCTGTTAGCATTGCTCTGCTACAAGAACCAGGCAAACAGGCCAGACCAGACCAAGAGTCATCACAATAAACAAAAAGACAAATGTTCAGTGGTTTGAAACAGGGCAGGATATGCAGAGTTGTGTTTGTATGTTGGGTTGGGACTCTCGGGCTGTGTGTGAGGAAAAGAAGAAAGAGAAAGTGAGAATTGCCAAAATTCACAAGTGCCAACTTTTTTTTTTTTTTTTTTTGCTGTGGAATCTCTTTTTAATATCAGTCATATGACCGGTTGCTTACAGCATAATTCTATTTCCTTTCATTTTCTAGGATTACTGTTGAGGAAGAACACAATCATGATTATTAAAGAGACTTTTAAAAGGATTTGTTTGATTATTTACTTGCCCCGAAGGTTCAGGTTGACTTAATCAGAGTTGTTCAGTCTTTTTTATTTAGATTAGCTGTCTCACATGCATCAAGCTGACAGGTAAACTAACTTTTGGATTAAAGTTACTATTTCAAAACTATATAACGACAGCTGTGAAGCATGGTAAGGGGAAGTAGTGAAGCAAAATTGCATTTTGATAGTGTGTCAAATATATTTTACACATTAATGTAAGATTCCATGTCACGAACACATCAGCTTTTTTCCATGTTTAGTTTCATCAACTGATGTCTTTTGTGGACATAAATAATAAAATTCCTATGCCCTCCTGAACCCACTCATTTTCAGTCACTTTATTGCAACTGGTGCATTTAGAAAACTGCATGTGCTGCCCTGCGTATTGTCTCATTATTATTAATGCACATAATTCAGATTTTTATTTATATGTATTGTCTGTTGACAAAGCATTGTCAACAGACAATCCATTAGGCAGTCGTGGCGTAATGGATAGAGAGTCGGACTTGTAACCCAAAGGTCATGGGTTCGAGTCTCAGGTCCGGCAGGGATTGTCGGTGAGGGGAGTGAATATCCAGCGCTCTCCCCACCCTCAATACCACGACTGAGACCCTTGAGCAAGGCACCATACCCCCAACTGCTCCCCGGGCGCCGCAGCAATGGCTGCCCACTGCTCCGGGTGTGTGTTCACGGTGTGTGTGTTCACTGCTGTGTGTGTGCACTTGGATGGGTTAAATGCAGAGCACAAATTCCGAGTATGGGTCACCATACTTGGCCACATGTCACTTCGCTTTCATGAAGGACACTGTCTGAAGACAATGACAACAGTTCTGTTAATGCAATTATGACTGATTATATTTTACTCAAATGGACAGTCAATCTTTATCACTGTCGTCTGTGTAATATCTGATGTGAAGTGGGGTACAAACGTATGTGACATATAGTGAAATAATTGGTCTATTATGCTATTTTTTATGAATTTAAATTATATATAACAGTTTAGTCCTCCTTTTTATTTTATGACAGCAGCACTTTTGAGCTGCATGAACTGTAAAACCTGTTATATAATGTTCTCCAGCATTTTTCAAAGTCCTGAAATATTATTTATTAGCAGGTTTAAATAAAAAAAATCCTAGATTTCCAGCGAGGTCTTTGACTTTTAGACTCCACTCCATGCCGCTCTGATTGTCACAGTATATGTGACCCGACTGTCTGTGCTGCTGCTCTTGACTGAAAATAGCAGCTGTCGACCAAGCATCTGTTACCTAGAGAGAGTTAATTGGAGGTTTGGGGAGATGCCAGCTCTTTGAAATAAAGTTACGAGGAATGCATTGCAATGCACGAGGAAGACATTGAGAATTCACTCTAAAAACAATGAAGAACTCTGAATGCGTGAAATGCATACATATTAAGGGAAATTTGCGGAAGTTTTGTTGCCTCCCATGGGCTTATGGTTTAAAATAGGTGAGTGAAAATCTCACCATTCAGCAAATAGTCCTATCTTATTGCATTTGAATCTGAATAGTTGAAGCACCGGGTGGAGATGCGTCTGAGACAATGGACCTGAGTGCCCTTATCAACTTTGTGCTATTGCAGACTAATTTGCATACAGGACTGGACTGATCACATGGTCTCCAGTCAGAGTAGTTTCATAAAATACAATTCTAATTCCTTTACATTCTCTGAAACGGATGCACGTGAAGTCAGTTGTATAATCATATTTTTATTGCAAGAATAAGCACAAAGATGAAAAGAAATGACAAAATGAACAGCTTCTATACCTGTATGCAGCATTACAGCTTTGACCAAAACCAAAGAATTAAATGTGAGCTACTTTAAGAAGTAAATGTGATTCAATTTAAACCAAATTCAATCACTGATACATAATGCAGTTAAAGGTTTTATAGTGATGATTGCTGTCATTCATCATAAGGACACCAAAAATTAAAACTTGTGTGGTCAGCATCTTGTGACAATCTAAATTTAAAATGGAAAGACCAAAAAGACAAATTTAGCCTACATTATTCACGTAAAAAAAAATAAAAAATTATTGCCCTCTGTAGATTTGGTATCTCGTATAAGTTGGGGTAAGGTTAGGTTGTTACTAGTGTTATTATTTTTAAATTTAATAATTATTGTAATTAATGGGCTTATTATTCAGTATTTCCATGAATTATTTCAGACATCTTTGCTTTCCAACCTATTTTAGGTTCATTTTAAGACAGCCATATAATAATTTTTAAACAATAGTTGAGTTAAATAAAACTACCTAGCAGGTTGGGCAAACATTTAACCCAACCGCTGGGTTTGTCCATTTTTAACCCAACTTGGATTGTTTTTAACCCAGCATTTTTTAGAGTGTTTTCTGCTGTGGTATTATTATTAACTAAATTGTCAAAATAAATTTTAAACACAATATTTTATTTAGTATCTTACATTAATGACACTTTAAAATATATATAAATATTAGGGCTGTCGAACGATTAATCGCGATTAATCGCATACAAAATAAAAGTTTGAGTTTGCCTAATATATGTGTGAGTACTGTGTGTAATTATTATGTATATATAAATACACACAAATTAATGTATATATTTAAGAGAAATATCTTATTTATGAACAAAAATATTTTTATTTATATATAATATAAATTATATAAAAATATAAATAAATACATATACTTGTAAATATTTCTCAAATATATACATGAATGTGTTTGTATTTATACATAATAATTACACACAGGCAAACTCAAACTTTTATTTTGTATGCGATTAATCGTGATTAAAGTCCGCGTGAACCGGAAGTTGCAAACAACTTTTTGACGTATTTCCAAGTGAAACGGAATATTGAAGAGAGGGCAGGGTTTTACTTTAGCGCTCCTCCTCTCCATCTCTCGCTCATAGCAGACTAACGGTTGCAGAGGGGTGGTTTACGCGTTTTCAACCCAAGCCGTCAAACTGACGTCATCAGAGAAGGAACGCCATTCCACCATGCGACAAAAAAATGTTTTTCTGTGTTTTAACTTGCACGTATTAATTGTTTACCACAAGACTAGTAATATGCACTAACAAAGTAAATAAGGTCAATTTTGATTTCATGTGTACTTTAATCGTTTGACAGCCCTAATAAATATTAATCAGAATTATATCAAAAGTCATTTAGCAATTCTGTAAAAGTTTAGCCCATGCATGTAAGCCCAACTTACCCCTCTTTTAATATGTGACCTTTTGTGCCAGGCCTATAACAATTACCAAATGTTTCTATTTATTTCCTATAATAACACATCATCATCCTGCACATGCTAAACTTATATCTATAAATATGTTACAGTTTAAAAAAGTTATTAAGTGGGCATCTTACCCTATATATTCAGTAACATATTTCCTATCATGTATATCGCAACATATCTTAACCCTTGTGCGGTCTTCGTTTGGGAAGTACACTCAGGGTCTTCGGGGTCTCCACAGACCCCAGGCAACAAAATGCAATTTTGTAACAAAATACTTGTTTTTTTTTAAACAAATGTAATTTTACTCTGTTTATTAATGTTTTTACTCCATGTTTTTGGAGGATTTATCATATTTTAAAAATTTCTATAAATTAAAAAATATTTTTTTAAATAGGTTTTTATACAAAAACAGCTTTTTATGTAAAATTCACTTTATAAAAGACCCACATTTCTAACTTTCATTCATGGGGATAGCATGGATAATTTGACATGGTTTAGTGTAAGATTTTTGCCCATCTTTTGGAAAATGCAGTTTTAAAAGTAAAACAACTATCACTTTTACCAGTAGATGGCTGCAGAGCTCCACTAAATGCTCTGTGCTATTTGACTAACTGAAAGACATCTTTTCACAAGTTTTTTTCAGTTGGATTTAGATCTAAATATTCTGAAATCACAATTATAACAATAAAGGCTACTTTTTGTCAAAGTGTAGTATTTTTTGTAATGAAAAAAATCATATTGTTACATTATAATGAGACCCCACTTAGAAAATGGACAGAATTCATCCTCAAAATCAACATTTTTTAAAAACATATTTTTTTCAGTACAAAAAAATGCTAAACTTTGACAAAAAGTAATTTTTATTGTTATAATTGTGATTTCATAACATTTAGATATGAATCCAACAACAAAAAAAAATTTTTGAGGATGAATTCTGTCCATTTTCTAAGTGGGGTCTCATTATAATGTAACAATATTGAAAAACTGATTTTTTTCATTACAAAAAATACTACACTTTGACAAAAAGTAGCCTTTATTGTTATAATTGTGATTTCAGAATATTTAGATCTGAATCCAACTGAAAAAAACTTGTGAAAAGATGTCTTTCAGTCAGTCAAATAGCACAGAGCATTTAGTGGAGCTCTGCAGCCATCTACTGGTTAAAGTGATATTTTTTTTACTTTCAAAACGGCATTTTCCAAAAGATGGGCAAAAATCTTACACTAAACCATGTCAAATTATCCATGCTATCCCCATGAATGAAAGTTAGAAATGTGTGTCTTTTATAAAGTGAATTTTACATAAAAAACTGTTTTTGTATTAAAAAAAACATTTATTTATTTATTTATATAAATTTAAAAGATATAAGAAATCCTCCAAAAACTGCACAAATATGAAGTAAAAACATTAATAAACAGAGTAAAATTACATTTGTTTTTTTAAAAACAATCATTTTATAACAAAATTACATTTTGTTACCTGGGGTCCGTGGAGACCCCGAAGACCCTGAGTGTGACTTTTTTTTACACTAACATAAAAAACAAGCAATCACTCCAATTTTTTTTTTCTTTGTAGATCTAGAAAGTGTGAACCATTGTACAAAGTTTCATGTCATTTGGACAAAAGATTAATTTTTTTTTAATTTCAGATCAAACGTCCAGACCATCAGTGAAACAAAGTAGTGACGTATGTATGACGAGGCGGGGAGAATTTCACTCAATTGTGTGTGATTTGCGGGTCGATCAGGGAGGGAGAGGAAGCGGGGGGTTGCAGCCCAGTCGGTCCTCCTCCCGTGTATAAATTCTCCAACCAAAGCGTTTTTCTTCCTCTTTCTGTTACCTGGCAAAGGGGAGCAGCAGCTGAGGAGTGATCTCTCGATCCTGGTGAGTGTTTTCTCTCTCCGGTAGGCCTCGGGTTTTAGTGTTAGATAGTGTTTTTAAACAACTTATGTACAATTATAAAAAAAAAAAAAAAAAAAATTCTTTTTTTTTCAAAGTTTGCGTTTTCTTATTTTCAGCGTGGGTTTATCACGTAATAATAATAGTTTAGTTCCGATTTGACGTTGTTTTTTATTATTAGTATGTGTAGAAGAGATTGGGTTAATCTTATTTTCACACAGTTTCTGTGTGTTTATCGTTCAAAGAACGGGAACCGGTGGAAGAACAAAGGCACTAAGCGACACGGAGGCCTGTTAAAAGCCTTCCACACATTCTCGCATCCAACAGCTGTTACAAGTTCTCGGGAGAGCCAGATGTCTGCCTCCTTATGGATGCCTTTCGGACATTTTAAATTTCTTTTGTAACTTAATACCGCGCTACTCTAAAGAAACACGTGTCGCAGTTGCCTTACGGTGAACTAGGCCGGTTGAAACTCCGGACCATCATTCACTTGTGTTACGAAATCCCCAATCAAAAGTTTTAAATATGAGAAATATGTACTTGTCTTGTGCGTTATTAAGCGTTCCCCTCTTCTTTTTCCTCACACAGAAACTAATCAATCATGGGAAAGGAAAAGACCCACATTAACATCGTGGTTATTGGCCACGTCGACTCCGGAAAGTCCACCACCACCGGCCATCTGATCTACAAATGCGGTGGAATCGACAAGAGAACCATTGAGAAGTTCGAGAAGGAAGCTGCTGAGGTGAGTGTTTTGCCACTTAAACCGTTTTATTCGGGAATTTTTGTGCATTGATTGCGGCACAAGTCGATGTAACAAGAGCCAAAATGGCGGCGGTAGCACGCGTTCCTGGGCTCAAGCCGGCTGGGTGTGGGAGTGGGCGGAGCTTAAGCGGGGCTTACTGTGACGTTACGTTTTCTGTAATGGCGCCTAGTAGGCCGAGCAACATGTGCGCTGGTCCCATTCAACCTCTCAAGCAGTCTAACTTATGCTTAAAATAGATTTTTAGTATTTTAAAGTTAGTCACATTGAAGTCAAAACAGAATTATTTACAATTTGTTCAAAACTTAGTTTTTGCCCTCCTGTTTTTTAAACAAAATCATTTTCCCTTCCTCTTGCAATGACTTTACTGGTGTGAGGGCAGGACTACCTGTTAGTCACATGAGATCAGCAATAGCAAACTACTAAGATCCAATCAATCAGGCAAAATTAAGTACCTTTTTCTTTTCTCTTGCAATGTTTCATGTTAAATTAATGCCTCGCTTTTATTAATTAATGCGTTTGACACACAGATGGGCAAGGGCTCCTTCAAATACGCCTGGGTGCTGGACAAACTGAAGGCCGAGCGTGAGCGTGGTATCACCATTGATATTGCTCTCTGGAAGTTCGAGACCAGCAAGTACTACGTCACCATCATTGATGCCCCTGGACACAGAGACTTCATCAAGAACATGATCACTGGTACTTCTCAGGTATGGCTACACTCGATATACAAATAATTGTGCTCTTTGGGAGTCGTTTTTAAAGTAGGGTGTGGTTTAACTAGTTTTGTCTTCCCCACCCCAGGCTGACTGCGCCGTGCTGATTGTTGCTGGTGGTGTTGGTGAGTTTGAGGCTGGTATCTCCAAGAACGGACAGACCCGTGAGCATGCCCTCCTGGCCTTCACCCTGGGAGTGAAACAGCTTATTGTTGGAGTCAACAAGATGGACTCCACCGAGCCCCCCTACAGCCAGGCTCGTTTTGAGGAAATCACCAAGGAAGTCAGCGCCTACATCAAGAAGATCGGCTACAACCCCGCCAGTGTTGCCTTCGTCCCAATTTCTGGATGGCATGGAGACAACATGCTGGAGCCCAGCACAAATGTAATTATTATTTTGCGTAGGCGAACAGTTTTGCAGTATGCTTCTAGTTCTCAATATTTTAATTGACTTTATCTCCTTTTTATAGATGGGCTGGTTCAAGGGATGGAAGATTGAGCGCAAGGAGGCTAACGGTAGCGGTGTTACTCTTCTTGATGCCCTGGATGCCATTCTGCCCCCAAGCCGTCCCACCGACAAGCCCCTCCGTCTGCCACTTCAGGATGTCTACAAAATTGGAGGTTTGTATTAATACTCCCGATATTAAAGTTCTGAAAGCATGATTGGATTGTCTTTTAATGTCATTTTTAATCTTTTCAGGTATTGGAACTGTACCCGTGGGCCGTGTGGAGACTGGTGTCCTCAAGCCTGGTATGGTTGTCACCTTTGCCCCTGCCAACCTTACCACTGAGGTAAAGTCCGTTGAGATGCACCACGAGTCTCTTTCTGAGGCCACTCCTGGTGACAACGTTGGCTTCAACGTTAAGAACGTGTCCGTCAAGGACATCCGTCGTGGTAACGTTGCTGGAGACAGCAAGAACGACCCACCCATGGAGGCCGGCAGCTTCAATGCTCAGGTTAGGCCTTTTCTGTTATGGTTGCTTTTTAAAATCACCTAAATTCCCGTCTCTATGCTTATACTAACTTGTCGTCTTGCAGGTCATCATCCTGAACCACCCTGGTCAGATCTCTCAAGGCTACGCCCCAGTGCTGGACTGCCACACCGCTCACATTGCCTGCAAGTTCGCTGAGCTCAAGGAGAAAATCGACCGTCGTTCTGGCAAGAAGCTTGAGGACAACCCCAAGGCTCTTAAATCTGGAGATGCCGCCATTGTTGAGATGATCCCTGGCAAGCCCATGTGTGTGGAGAGCTTCTCTACCTACCCCCCTCTTGGTAAGTCGACGCACTGACTAATAATCTCTCATCCATATCTTCAGTATCCACTTTTGTTTATAACTTGATACTAATCATTCCCCATCCACAGGTCGCTTTGCTGTGCGTGACATGAGGCAGACCGTCGCTGTTGGTGTCATCAAGAGCGTTGAGAAGAAGGCTGCCGGTTCTGGCAAGGTCACAAAGTCTGCACAGAAGGCTGCCAAGACCAAGTGAATTTCCCTTTATCACGCTGTTCCAAAGGTTGCGGTGTGTTCCTCCCAACCTCCTGGAATCTCTCTAAACCTGGGCACTCTACTTAAGGACTGGTTAATGCTGATTAAAACCCATCGGAAAAATTTTCGCAGGAAAGGAAAACAACTTGGATTAAGTGTGGCTTTATTGATCGACTGATAGTGCCTCTTTCAGTTATTAAATTTGTGTTGAAATGGTTTAGAACTGCACCTGTTGCCACAGTAAAATTTGGAAAGAAGCTGCTGAATAAACTAATAAAGGTATTAAAAATCGAAATTGTGCTCCGTCTCCTGTTATGAATGGGGAACTGGGTGGGATTCAGGATGAGCAACTGTAAAATGATTCGTCATTGCAGCTGTTAACACGTGTTGCAGCCGCTTTTCCCCCCTTCCCTGTGCCCGCTTAAGTGATGTCTCTTCCTCCAATCGCAAATAGTGAGAGTGCATTAAAGCTACCAATGGTACCTCTCATCTGAGCAGTATCTATGTGGTCTAAGATTTTTCATATCCCACCCCTGTCTGAACCAGTATAAATTTAGCCGAACAGTGTGACTCGTTCCTTTTTCTCCAGTCTGCTCAGGGCTGTCTGTAGTGCTTGTAGTCGGGTAAGTTTATGGCATTTTTAACTCTTAATTCTTGAATTGTTTGCTGTTAGTGTAAGGGAGGGGGGAAAAAAGGTCTTTTTAAAGTCTTAATATCCCATAATTTTAAGGTTAATAGGTTCAGGTTCTCTTGTAAGTCTGGCTTGACAAGCTTATTACATCAGGTTTCTCTTTATTACTCTACTGCCCCCTTTTTCACTGACATGCACATGTAGAGAGCACAGACTTGCATTGGCAAAGCTGGAGAGAACATGGCTGGTGCTGTCATTCCAGTCCTTCAACATGGAGGACAAGTGAATGGAGGGAGGGGTGGGTGTTGCCAGATTTCATAAGAAAAATAAGCCTGGGCTGGGGAATGCGATGCATAAGATTCTCAATTTTATTTTTATTTGACTCTACATAATCTAAATGTTAGCCTAGCAGTAGGTGAGAATGTAACTTGAGATTTAATGGTTAATTGCACTTTATTGAGCTATGCGGTTCAAGTTCCACTCAAAACTGCGACTATAGGAACCCACGACTTGTGTATAATTTATATATAATGTATAGCATGCGTATTATATATATGCATATAACACGCATTCTATATATCCATTATAATAAAAGGACATGGCAACAACAATGCTGCACGTTCACGCAGAATGCGCGCACCTTGTGTTGTGAATCATTTGCGTCTATCATTCAAATTCCTTGAACACTAATGTGCAATTTGTGTTTAAATGTTTATACCGTCGAAACTAAACCAGCAATGTCTTTCCACAGTAAATTTACAACATGGGTAAGGAAAAGATACATATTAACATCGTGGTTATCGGCCACGTCGATTCTGGCAAGTCCACCACCACCGGCCATCTGATCTACAAATGTGGAGGAATCGATAAGAGAACCATCGAGAAGTTTGAGAAAGAAGCCGCTGAGGTACGTCATCAGCCGGGTGACTTCCGATGACTAATATATCTCTATGACAAGTTTATTCTGGGCGTGTCTTTTTGAACAGCGTGTGTTGTGAGCGACATCTAGAGTTTGGTTTTTATTGGTATTGGTCAGTTCTGAACGTCCAAACTGAGCATACATGCTTGCAATAATCATTCATGAAATGTTGAGAATTAAAACTATCTCGTTAATGAATCAGTTATTGATGTTATGTTTGAAAAAGATGTTAAACACAAATATGTGACCCTGGACCACAAAACCAGTCATAAGGGTCAATATTCTTGAAATTGAGATTTATGAATCATCTGAAAGCTGAATAAGCTTTCCATTGATGTATTGGTGTTATGATAGGACATCTATTTGAAAATCTGGAATCTGAGGGTGCAAAAAAAATCTAAATATTGAGAACATCGCCTTTAAAGTTGTCCAGATGAAGTCCTTAGCAATGCGTATGCACTCTCAAAAATTCATTTTTGATATATTTACAGTAGGAAATGATCAAAATATCTTCATGGAACATGATCTTTACTTAATATCATAATGATTTTTGGCATAAAAGAAAAATCAATAATTTTGACCAATACAATGTAGGGGAGAGCGGGGTAAGTTGTCACACTTTTCACACTGTCTAACATTTACTGAGCACCATACATCACAGTGGTATGAATGTCATACCAAATGAAAGAAGGAAGTCTTTGGCACATATGCTGTATTCATTACATTTTCATATCTTATCTCATTACGGAGTTGTAGACTGTTGAATAGAGAATGTGCACTTGTGACAATTTGCCCCATTGGTGGGTAAGTTGTCACACTAGATTATCTAAAAAAAATAAGAACACAACTACTTAATTGTTATTATTGATTTTAATTTTTAAATTCAAACCAGAACTGGAAATATAAACAATCATGCCTAGAGAATTTGGAAAAACAATTATTTAAATCCAAACAATACACATTTCAGTCAAAACACATTAAGTGGCAAGACCACTTTACTTTGAACTTTAAACTCAAACTTTCTCTGGCTTGCATAGAGATCCATGATAACTGAATTGAATACTGCAGATAACTTGCTTAACTTAACATGTTTAATCTCTGAACATAACTGACTATGTGTTTATTTGTACTGGGGCAAGTTGTCACATGTGACGACTTGCCCCAAACTGACATGTGTGTTAATGTTGGCTAAATCTCAAGGTTCGCTCAACATAGCCTGTCAACTAAAGTATCAAAAGACACGTTATTGTCTCCTCTATGTTGTGCAAAATAATCATTTTTAACTTTCATACCTAACAAAGTTGTATTGCATAAAATTTAAAGTGCAAATTTTTTACTTTTTAAGCCAAAAAATACGAAAATTGTGCTAACCTCAGATTAGAGCGATCTTGACCACATGTGAACAGTAAGTTGACTATAGAAGAAGTCACACAAAGTGGCTATTTGATTTTTGAGATAGAGCCTCTAGTTTTGGAGTTATGAAGAGTGTGACAACTTACCCCGCTCTCCCCTATTGTTGGCTATTGCTACAAATATACCCGTGCAACTTATGACTGGTTTTGTGGTCCAGGGTCACATATAGGCTCTAGGATCTGTCTGTCTATTATTATTTTGTCCATTCAGTCCATTCTCAAACACATGCTTCTAAATATTTTTCTGCATTAAGATGGGCAAGGGCTCCTTCAAATACGCCTGGGTGCTGGACAAACTGAAGGCCGAGCGTGAGCGTGGTATCACCATTGATATTTCTCTCTGGAAGTTCGAGACCAGCAAGTACTACGTCACCATCATTGATGCCCCTGGACACAGAGACTTCATCAAGAACATGATCACTGGTACTTCTCAGGTAGGATTTTTTTTGTATTTCAACATATCAATCACAGGTTACTGTGCATAATGATTTTATTGCATTATTTTTTCATTTAAATGTCATGATATTTATTTGTTTCATTCCTCCGTCTAGGCTGACTGCGCCGTGCTGATTGTCGCTGCCGGCGTTGGTGAGTTTGAGGCTGGTATCTCCAAGAACGGACAGACCCGTGAACATGCCCTGCTTGCCTACACTCTGGGAGTCAAACAGCTTATTGTTGGAGTCAACAAAATGGACTCCACCGAGCCCCCCTACAGCCAGAAGCGCTATGAGGAAATCACCAAGGAAGTCAGCGCCTACATCAAGAAGATCGGCTACAACCCCACCACCGTTGCCTTCGTTCCAATCTCTGGATGGCATGGAGACAACATGCTGGAGCCCAGCACAAACGTGAGCATCTGCTTTTTCCTGGGATGGAAAAAGTTGCATAGATTCTTCTAAAGAGTTTGTGATCATTGCGATTGTTCATGCTTTTTCTTTTGCATTTTCCTTATGGATAATAGATGACCTGGTTCAAGGGATGGAAGATTGAGAGGAAGGAAGGTGCTGCCAACGGTGTTACCCTTCTCGAGGCCCTGGACTCCATCCTGCCACCCTCTCGGCCCACCGACAAGCCTCTTCGTTTGCCTCTGCAGGATGTGTATAAGATTGGAGGTAACATTTACTACCAATCAGGGTTATTAGATTAGAATTTTTTCAATATATTTAATTTTTGCTATTTGTCTTTTCAGTTTAGTTGGTGTTCACAATAATTTGTAGTTTTCATTTTAGTTTGTTTATTTAGTTGTTCTATTAGTATTTTGGATCTGCCATAGTTAAAGGATTAGTTCACTTCAGAATTAAAATTTCCTGATAATTTACTCGCCCCCATGCCATCCAAGATGTTTATGTCTTTCTTTCTTCAGTCAAAAAGACATTTTTGAGGAAAGCATTCCAGGATTTTACTCCATATAGTGGACTTCAACAGGGACCAACGGGTTGAAGGTTCAAATGTCAGTTTCAGTGCAGCTTCAAAGAGCTCTACATGATCCCAGACGAGGAATAAGAGTCTAATCTAGAGAAACGATCGGTCATTTTCTAAAAACAAAAAAAATTATATTCTTTTTAACCATGAATGCTCATCTTGCACTGCTCTGTGATGCGCCAAACATGACGTTATGCCGTTGGAAAGGTCACATATGATGTAGGCAGAAGTACCGCAGTAAGGCGAAAAACTCCATCTCATTTTCTCCTCCAACTTCAAAATCGTCCGACACCTTTTTTTGTAAAGGCCGTTTGACTTCGTTTTTGCACGTTCGCTTTGTAAACACTTGCTCGGTACTTCCGCCTACCTTTGCGTGTCCTTGCGTTCCATGTGACCTTTCCAACATGATTACGTCATGTGTGGCGCATCACAGCTAGTACATTATTTAGAAAATGACCGATTGTTTCTCTAGATAAGACACTTGTTCCTCGTCTGGGATCGTGTAGAGCTCTTTGAAACTGCACTGAAACTGACATTTGGACCTTCAACCCGTTGGTCCCTGTTGAAGTCCACAATATGGAGAAAAATCCTGGAATGTTTTTTCAAAAATTTCTTTTTGACAGAAGAATGAAAGACATAAACATCTTGGATGACATGGGGGTGAGTAAATTATCAGAATTTTAATTCTGAAGTGAACTAATCCTTTAATGGTATCATTTAAAAACACTTTTAATATTCTTAGTACAGTCTAGGGTTTTTGCAATCTTGAGCAGTGATTTTTAACCAGATTTAACCTCAAAATGACATAACATTATTTAAAATAAGATAAAACAAACATTAAAATAAGCTAAACCAAGTAAAAATCATGATATTTCTTATTTTAATTCACCCCCTCAACAAGTGTTTTTTCTTTGAAAAACCGGTTTACTTGTATATATGAATAGTATTTTAATAGTATATTATAATGGATATACATTTTTCTAGTTATGCCAAGCTCTAAAATATTTACAAATACTTATTTTTAATCCTTGCCCAATAAGTGGCTTTTTCGTGTTTAATGCAAATGGGTTGTAAAGGTTAGTTTCGGAGTCATGAAAATAAATTTAGTTGGTTAGTAGTGTGTTGAAACTCACAGTTATGGTAAGGGACAGGACACTTCCCCAAACACACTCAAAGAGTTTGACCAATCACAACACACTGATCCAGCCGACCAATCGGAGCACATTATGCTTTTCAGAAGGAGGGGCATCGTAGAGACAGGAACTAAACAGCAGTGTTGCCAAGTCCATGGTTTTCCCGCAGAATTGGGCTACTTTAACACCGTTGTCGTGAATTGTTTTTCATGTCCGTGGGTTGAAGCGACCCCAAATAACATTATATTTAGCCCCTGGAATGTGAATTTTTTCTCTGAAATGGAATTGGGCGAGTTTTGTTGAAAAAAAAAAACCTGGCAACCCGGCTAAACAGAGCGTTAGGGAAGAGAGGAGCTGCAACAAGGTCAAACATGGAAAAAAATTACTTTTTTGAACATTCAAGCATGAAAAACCTATTCTAGTGTCTAGTAAAAGGGTATAATATGGCCTCTTTAAAGAAATTGCTTTTTAGTTTTTCATTAACACTGCCTCTAACCTCATTCACAATTTTCTCTGATGTGAGATCATGGATGTTCTGTTGTCTGTCACTCAAACATTCTCCATGTTTTTCCTTCAGGTATTGGAACTGTGCCTGTCGGACGTGTTGAGACCGGAACTCTGAAGGCTGGTATGATTGTAACCTTCGCCCCTGCCAACGTGACCACTGAGGTCAAGTCCGTTGAAATGCACCACGAGTCTCTTGCTGAGGCTCTCCCCGGTGACAACGTTGGCTTCAACGTTAAGAACGTGTCCGTCAAGGACATCCGTCGTGGTAACGTTGCTGGAGACAGCAAGAACGACCCACCCATGCAGGCTGCCAACTTCACCGCTCAGGTTAGATTTAAATGAGAGAATATTATCTGAATGATCATTATACTATAACTGACAGGATATAAAGTTTCTTATCATGTACCCCTCTTCATCCCAGGTCATCATCCTGAACCACCCTGGTCAGATCTCTCAAGGCTACGCCCCAGTGCTGGACTGCCACACCGCTCACATTGCCTGCAAGTTTTCTGAACTCAAGGAGAAAATTGACCGTCGTTCTGGCAAGAAGCTTGAGGACAACCCCAAGGCTCTTAAATCTGGAGATGCTGCCATTATTGTTATGATCCCTGGCAAGCCCATGTGCGTGGAGAGCTTCTCTCAGTACCCACCACTGGGTAAGTGTGATCACTTATGTTAAATATGCAACGTTAAATAAACGTTCTGGTTGTGTTTAAACTCCTTACCATCCCGCTACTGCTTTCCAGGTCGTTTTGCTGTGCGTGACATGAGGCAGACCGTCGCTGTTGGTGTCATCAAGGCTGTTGACAAGAAAGCCGCCACTGCCGGCAAGGTGACCAAGTCTGCTCAGAAGGCAGCCAAAGTTAAATGAATCGTCCCGTCAGACACACAGCAAGCCTCATCAACATCCTACACTGCAATGTCTCAGAACCTGAGCACGGTTTTAAAGGACTGGCTTATGCTGATAAAAACCCACCGTAAAAGCTTCCGAAGGAAAGGAGGAAACCATGTATTTCTGAACATATTAGGACAAAACTATTAGAAAAATAAACAATGATCATTCATCAGAGATTGTGCCATTATTCTTTCTTGTCAAAGTACTTTGAATGGGTTTTATTGTAAGTGCATTCAGAAATAAATAATTTTTTAACATGATAAATATAGATAAGTTTTGCTTTAATATTCTTTTTTTTTTTTTATCTTTTCTGTCATCTCTGCTGTTATTGTTAAAAAATCATTTTGTTAATTGATATGAAATTTAATATAAAGTTGGATGAAAAACATTTAAATTAGAAATGTTTGCATGGCAACTAACTAAAATAAAATATAAGTACTAAAATGACAAAAACTGAACTAATAAATAGAAATATAAAAAATGATAAAAATGACAAAAGCACAACAAAATCACTAAAACTTAAAAATTAAAAAGTAAGCTAATTTAAAATTATAAATAATATAATAGTATATAAATAATATTAAATTAACATTGTCACATAGCCNCACATAGCCATTCAGTCACATAGCCACTTTTAGGCTGAAAGGCCTCACGTTATTATTATTGATAAGTAATTTTGTTTAGTAAATTTTATCCAGCAGTTTAGATATCTAAGCACGGGGTTTCACTGTCACTGTAATCAAGGTCACGGAAAATGGAAAAATGCCATTAATGAAGTGCTTTAAACCAACCTTTATTGGAAATGAACTACATTAGTATTAAATGTTCCTTAATATATATATATACAGTACAGTCCAAAAGTTTGGAACCACTAAGATTTTTAATGTTTTTAAAAGAAGTATCTTCTGCTCACCAAGGCTACATTTATTTAATTAAAAATACAGTAAAAACAATAATATTGTGAAATATTATTACAATTTAAAATAACTGTTTTTTATTTGAATATATTTCACAAAGTAATTTATTCCTGTGATCAAAGCTGAATTTTCAGCATCGTTACTCCAGTCTTCAGTGTCACATGAAGTACAATTAATGTGTACAATTGTACAAAATATTTGTGTACAATATTTTTTTTCAGGATTATTTGATGAATGTTTATCTGAAATCTAATCTTTTGTAACATTATAAATGTCTTTACTGCCACTTTTGATTGATTTAATGCATCCCTGCTGAATAAAAGTATTCATTTCTTTAATTTCTTTTCAAAAAAATAAAAATAAAAATTCTTACTGACCCCAAACTTTTGAACGGTAGTGTATAATGCTACAGAAGCTTTGTATTTCAGATAAATGCTGTTCTTTTGAACTTTCTATTCATCAAGGAATCCTGAAAAAAAAAGAATCCTGAAAGAAAACTGTTTTCAACATTGAAAATAATCATAAATGTTTATTGAGCAGCAAATCAGCATATTAGAATGATTTCTGAAGGATCATGTGACACTGAAGACTGGAGTAATGATGCTGAAAATTCAGCTTTGCATCACAGGAATAAATTACTTTGTCAAATATATTTAAATAGTACACAGTTATTTTAAATTGTAATAATATTTCACAATATTACTGTTTTTTACTGTATTTTTAATTAAATAAATGTAGCCTTGGTGAGCAGACGAAACTTCTTTTAAAAACATTAAAAATCTTAGTGGTTCCAAACTTTTGGACTGTACTGTATATAGTTTGTACAGTATAAAAACCATTATGCCACATATGCCAACGTGTGTGTGTTTGTGTTTTTAATGTATTTGCAAACATTTTGAGGAACACTGAATATGAATGCAATTAATGTCCAATAAAGGTTGGTTTAAAGCACTTAATTAATGTCATTTTCCCATTTTTCATGAACCTAATCTAAAGTGAGAACTATTTACTTCCAATAACCAATTAACAATTCCTTTACTACACGCTAATTAAACAATAATTGTGTTACAGTGAAAATGAATGAAGAACTCACTATTTGTATATAGCCTTAACAATGTAGACACTACAATATGTTAACTATGAATGAACTATAAACTAATAGTTTGTTCATTTGTAAGAACTAGTATACTGTATACCACTAAGGGTTAACCTTGTGCACTTTGATCAGCACATTACAACAGACAGGCCTTTGTACATGTAGTGCTTTCAGCTGAAACATCTGAAAACACGCCACCTGAGTGACGTCTGCAGTCAATGCAGCAGGTAAACATCATGCAAACACGTGTTCCTTAAGTTTCGCTTTTACATCACAGGATCACAGTCACACCCTGAACCTTTTACTGTAAAGTGAAAGATCATGGCAGGGAGGAGCTTATAGTATCAATATACACTTGTGCTGTGTCTCCGTATGGATCATATTCTCTGGACCAGGAAGTGGGTAAGTCTGCGTTCATGGAATAGTATATGCTTGTGAAAATTTAAATAACAAATAGATAAAATGCAGTTTCACGATATGCACCACAAAGTTAACTAACTTTAATGACTTGTTGATGCTGTGCCATTCTTTTGTTCTTGTTGAAAGGTACACATATAAATAGATCAAAACATCCCTGATGTCTGTTTTCATTTATGTTCTCAGTCTTAAAATTGATGAAAGCCATAAAACAGGGTGTAAATGCGTCACACAATTGCCTGTAAAACAATAATGCACTTCTTCAGGCATATTTCATTTGCATTGACACTGCATTTCAGTTTTAATCTGGATTGAGCATTACGTCGGAGGATCAAGCACTGTATCTGAGACCTTGGGATATTCAACGCTCCAACATGGAAAGTCAAACGAGATCAGGTAATGAGGAGGATCTTTACTGTGTTATTGTTTGTGCATTGTGGCCCTATTGTATGAAGTGTGGTTTCCAGAATAACCTGTGGAGAAGAATGATGTTTGCTTAGGTTTGTTCGGTAATGATAAATTCAGTCATCCCATCTTGACAGTTTCTTCTGGAACTCCTGGAGATGTTTCTTCAATTTCACCCCAGCTGGACCGCTTGATCAGGCACAGAAGTCGAGATCTACGGCTGCGTAAGGTTGACCAACAGAGCGCTGTGAAGATAGTAAATCACCTGATTGAAAGCCTGCTGGAATACCTGAAGAATAATGAGGATCATCCCTTCTTCAGAGACGTCTCGGTTCTCACTAGCGGCAGCTACTATGAGATGGTGAAGGTGAAAAAAATGAATGATAATACAAGAATCAGCTAGTAGTGTCAAATAGAAAGAGTTGAGGTTGGTATCAGGTGAATATACACTACTGTTCAAAAGTTTGAGGATGCTTTTATTCAGCAAGGAAGCATTAAATTGATCAAAAGTGACAGATACTTCATAGTACGGAACATTGATAATAATCAGAAATGTTTTTTGAGCAGCAAATCAGCATATTAGAATGATTTCTGAAGGATCATGTGACACTGAAGACTGGAGTAATGATGCTGAAAATGCAGCTTTGATCACAGGAATAAATTACATTTTAAAATATATTAAAGTAGAAAAAATTATTTTAGATTGCAATAATATTTCACTGTTTTTACTGCATATTTGATTAAATAAATGCAGGTTTGATAAGCATAATTGACTTCTTTCAAAAAACATTTGAAAACTCTTCAACAGTAGTGTAATAGTCCTCCACACCTTGAAGGACAAAGTAATGACTGAAATTATTTAAAATTGTTTGAAGTGATGTGTAATGTAATGATAAACTGTAATTTTATTACCAACAGATCAACAAACCCAACGAGTTTGACATTATGCTGAAACTGAAAGTCCCAAGGCTTGAATTGTCAGAACTGGAAGAATATCAAGGACTGTTTTATAAGGTGAAGCTTGTAAAAGCCACACGCAAAGAAATCCAGCACTTTCTTCTGGAAGATGAACGAACCATTTCAGCCACCAAAATCAAAGAGGAAATGCACCGTTTGGTCCGTAAATTCATTAACAATCATTTTAAAGGTGTGTTGATCAGTTTCTCACTTGTGTACATGTTCACATGGCTCTTTTATACACTATCAGTCTGTTTTTTTATGTTTAGTAAAAAGTTTCTTATGCATTTTTCCCTCCAAAATACAGTAAAAACAGTAACACTGTTAAATATTATTATAATTGAAAATATCTGTTTTCTATGTGAATATATTGTAAAATTTAATTTATTCCTGTGATCAAAGCTGAATTTTCAGCATCATTACTCCAGCCTTCAGTGTCACATGTTCCCTCAGAAATCATAATATGCTGATTTGCTGCTCAAGAAACATTTCTGATTAATAATATCAATGTTATAACCAGGTGTCCTGCTTAAAGCCGCCACAAAACAGAGCTTGCGTTATTCTTTTCTTCCCTATTGCTGCATATCCGAGAGAAACGGCTGCTCTAACAAGAAAAAATGTAGGATGGGACTTGATTTTTGTCGATGGATACTTTAACTAATAGAAAGTCTTTTTGTAACAATGCAAAAGTCTTTACTGTCTCTTTTGGTTAGTTTAATGCATCCGTGCTGAATAAAAGTATTAATTTCTCTCTCTAAACCTAAACTTCAGAGATGTATCGTATACATTTGAGATTGCTTTTGGTTCTGTCGCCCCTTCACAGGTAAAGGTTGGGTGATAAACAGAAAACTGGTAAATTCACCAGCAGTGACCCTTGAATATAAAAACAAAGAGAAAGAAGATGATGTGATGTCTGTAGATATTGTACCTACTCTTGAGGTGCCACAAGGTTGGCCACAAGCGGCACGTGCCGGTCCCAATATAGACAACTGGCTTGGAAAGAAATGTCGCCGCCAGTTCGTAAGTAAGGCAGTGTATTTCGTCCCAAAGAGACCAAAAGGAAGAAACCTCAAAGATGACGCCAAAGGTATGCTGGAACCATACACATTCAATCATGACAAACATTTCTTTCTTTCCTTATGCAATCATTAAAGACATTTCTCCTATATAGAAACTTTAAGTGTTCTTTAAAGGGGTCATGAATTGAGAAACCAACTTTTACCTGAGATTTTGATATATAAGAGGTCATCATACTATAAGAATATCCTGTTAGTTTTAGAACTGAAAACTTCCTTGTTAGTCCAATAAAAGCTGTTATTGACACCAGGCCCAGCGAACGACACGTCCTGGAATCTGCCTATCTATGACATAGATAGGTGAAACTCCGCCTCTGCAGAAGAAATCAACGCCTACTTCATCATTGCAATGTTAGCCCCACCCACTAACATGTTCATGAGATGACGAGGAGAGAAGAGCGACACAGGACTAAAAATAGCATTACCTTTCAAAGGATCCTAATAGGAATATGGTTATTTATTTTCAGCAATGTGAATGTCTCAGTTGAGATTTATTTATTTGTATTCGGTACATTTCACTGTGGATTCTTTGGTAAATCAGTCGCATTTCGGCGCAGGCTTTGCAGAGAGACTTATATGATATATAAGTCAGTAATACAACAACATGTAAGTAACTGTTAATTCTAATGCCTGATTAATGATTCATACACAGGCAGATGTTCTTTGTCTATGTGTCAGTAAATCAAACCAGTGACTAAACGCTCAACTTCACATTGTTTCTCTAAGTAGGATGAAAATAATCCGTTATTAAAATGGTGATTAAATTATATATAGAAAGCGATCAAAGAACGCTCCCTTTACAATCGCTGGAGCTGTCAATCAAACAGGCAAGTTTATCAGTGAACGAATTTTGGACTCGTGCCAAAACTCCCGTTTTATTCAATGAATCTCTTTTACATCACGTTTGCACGTTATGATGAAAGCATTCGTTAGTGTGCAGAAATTGAGTTTCAATGACGAGATCACTGCAACCTTTTATGCCACGATCTAAATATAATGCTATAATCAACACTTTTCACAATTAGTTAACCTTGAGAGCTGTAATAGTTAAAACGTGAGAGAGAGTAGCTATTTCATATTGCAAAGATGTCAGCCAATCTTAGCAGTGGGCGTTTACACTGAAGTCTCACAGCAGACACGCCCCTTAAAACAGAGGGATAAAATTAGGGTAGGAAAAATGCCTTTTATTTCTAAATTATGACAATTTTTGAAGTAAAAAGCATACTAACATTATAAGTGCATCCCAGGAAACATTATAAAACAATAAAACAACACAGTTCATGACCCCTTTAAAACTTAAGTCATAAACCCAAGGTTTCTATATAGAACCAAGTGTAAATTATTGACATATTTGAGGTATTTGTTTTCAGAGAGCTGGCGAATATCCTTCTCTCACATTGAAAAAGAGATGATGCAATACCATGGCAATAAGAAGACGTGTTGTGAGACTCCATCCAACAAGTGTTGCCGGTACATTTTAGTAGGTTAATGTTAGGTAGGTTAAAGGGTTAGTTCACCCAAAAATGAAAATTCAGTCATCAATTATGCCGTTTCAAACCCGTAAGACTTTTGTTCATCTTCGGAACACAAATGAAGATATTTTTAATGAAATCTGATAGCTTTCTGTTCCTCCATTGACAGTTTACGCAACTACCACTTTCAAGCCCCAAAAACTTAGTAAAGACATCATTAAAGAAATCATGTGACTCCAGTGGTTTAACCACTATTTTATGAAGTGATGCACAGCAAAATCACCAGAGTCAAATCAACTCTGCTCGGAGTACATATGGTCCCTCTCTAAATAGTGTTAAAGTAACACTGAAGCAGAGTTAGTTAATGAGATAATTAAGCCATTAATTAAGTGATGATTGAGCTTTAGTGATGAACACCTGCTGTTAACAAGCAGAAACAATGAAGAAAAGAGAAACACAAGAACTACAACTGACTTCAGCCACAGTCTTAGATGAAATCACCTGAAGATAAAAGACATATCTCTCAAGGGCTGCGTCCGAAAACCTAAGTAGCTGTCTTGCTGCCTCGCTGCCTTATAAGAGAATGACTTGTACGACAGCGTTTGTGCATGAAGGCACCTCACGAAATTGATTTAGGACAGACTTCTGAGGCAGCGTAACAGTTTAATGATCTACAGCAAAATAGCGCGAGCTTTGGTGAGAACTAAACAAATAATTAATTACTACAGTAGTAATTTCTCAATAGAAATGATATCAAAATTGAAATATGTTGGTCAAAATCTTACATTTATACACAAACTGAGCAGCAAACGCAATTTTCGGATGCCATCTTTATTTTTCTAGCTCAACTGTCACAGAATGGAAAGCACAGGATTGTGGGATATCAAAGGCAGCTAAGGATACATCTATGCTTCCTTCAAAAATCAATCTGAGGAAGGTATCTCATGAGACAGGAAGTGAAGCTAACATTGGATTCGGACGTGCCTTGATGCCTTCCTACCTTGAAATGTGTCCTCAGAAGGCAGCATTTTCCAGTTTTCGGACGCAGCCAGAATCTCAGCANCTCGCTGCCTTATAAGAGAATGACTTGTACGACAGCGTTTGTGCATGAAGGCACCTCACGAAATTGATTTAGGACAGACTTCTGAGGCAGCGTAACAGTTTAATGATCTACAGCAAAATAGCGCGAGCTTTGGTGAGAACTAAACAAATAATTAATTACTACAGTAGTAATTTCTCAATAGAAATTATATCAAAATTTAAATATGTTGGTCAAAATCGTACATTTATACACAAACTGAGCAGCAAACGCAATTTTCGGATGCCATCTTTATATTTCTAGCTCAACTGTCACAGAATGGAAAGCACAGGATTGTGGGATATCAAAGGCAGCTAAGGATACATCTATGCTTCCTTCAAAAATCAATCTGAGGAAGGTATCTCATGAGACAGGAAGTGAAGCTAACATTGGATTCGGACGTGCCTTGATGCCTTCCTACCTTGAAATGTGTCCTCAGAAGGCAGCATTTTCCAGTTTTCGGACGCAGCCAGAATCTCAGCAGATCTCTTATCTTTTCTTCAGTTATTCTGCTTGTTAACAGCAGGTGTTCATCACTAATGCTCATTCGTCACTTAATTATGTCATTAACTTTAACTCTGGTTAAGTGTTACTTTAACACTATTTAGAGAGGGCCCATATGTACTCAGAGCAGAGTTGATTTAACTCTGGTGATTTTTCTGTGTGCCAGTGCTTTGTTTGCACAAAAAAAAACATAATTTACCACTTTATTAACAAAATATTAATCTCCACCGAGTGTTCACGCATGTCACATTCATGTTGTGTTGATGCGAGAGCAGAATTTGTTGCCTGAAAGCTCGTTGGAGATTAAAACTTTGTTAATAAAGTGGTAAATTATGTTTCTTTGTGCAAACAAAGCACTTGCGTTGCTTCATAAAATTAAGGTTAAACCACTGGAGTCTCATGGATTACTTTAATAATGTCTTTACTACCTTTCTGGGGCTTGAAAGTGGTAGTTGCATAGGCTGTCAATGGAGGCACAGAAAGCTCTCAGATTTCATTAAAAATATCTTCATTTGCGTTTCAAAGATGAACGAATGGCTTATGGGTTTGAAACGACATAAGGGTGAGTAATTAATGACAGAATTTTTAGGTGAACTAACCCTTTAAGTCATGCTTCCTCTAACCTGTTCTCTCCTCTCTCAGGAAACGCTGTTTGCAGCTTCTCAAGTGTCTGATTGAAGGACTGAAGCAGCGGTATCCCAAAGAGCTTGAGCCTCTGTGTTCCTACCATGGGAAAACAGCCTTCTTCCACGTCCTCTCAGACCGAGTGCAGGATTCCCTTTGGTCTCCAGGCCAGATGTCTGTCTCCTTCATGAAGCTGTTCGGATACTTCGAGCGACGTGCACTAGATGGTTCATTACTCCACTTCTTCGTTCGCCAGCATAATCTGTTCTCTCCGCCTGCATTTCCCAAAAGAGCTCTTGCATTTCTGACCAATGCTCTGAAGGAGCAAAGAGAATTGGAGTTCCCTGTTTTGAAGGTGCCGAGTCCTTCCGCTGCTCTTGTTCCTGATACTGATGCTCTTATTCACCCAAACCCAATCAATGGCACAGACAGTATTGTTGCCTCTGAACATTATTTTAGGCATGTCTATGCATGGTTAGTGGTTGTTATTGTGTGCGTAGGAATCGGATGTGTATTTGTATAATGATTTTGTAGAATCCTCTCCAAATATGGAGAGGTAGGCCTAATCATAGCACTATATTTTTTATGCCATATGCTTAAATTATTTTGTGTTTTTGTCAGAATACAGTGCATATAAACTCTATTTTGTATGGGTCATTGTGAACTGTGAAAATAAATAATTTAAAAATATTTGCAGTATCATGTCATATTTTAATATATTTGATTTCCATATTCTGAAGATTAAAACTGAAATTACGTTTTCACAGGCTAGTAAAACTGTTTGTAGGTTCCAAATTTCTTCATAAAATACAATTTATGTCTATAAATGCAGTACAATTTGTTGCTTTTAATAACAGCAGTAGTTTAGTAAATACAGATAATAATAGTAAAAAGACAACATGTTTGAACTTTTGATGTGAAGTCTGATTAATAAACTCCTATTGGTGAAAAAAATACTATAGTAATTTATAGTACACTGCAAAAAATGCTGTTCTTACTTAGAGTTTTTGTCTTGTTTCTAGTCAAAATATCTTAAAGTTCTTAAATCAAGAAGCATTTTTTTGACAAGTAAAAATTATTTTCTTGTTTTTAGGAAAAATAAGTCAAAATTAAGTGAGTTTTTCCTTTAAACAAGCAAAATAATCTGCCAGTGGGGCAAGCAAAATTATCTTATCCAAACTGAAAACAAGATTATATATCTTATTTTTGGTTTGATATAAGATTATTTTGCTTGTTTAAAGGAAAAACTAACTTCATTTTGACTTATTTTTCCTAAAAACAAGAAAATAATTTTTACTTGTCAAGAAAATGCTTCTTGATTTAAGAACTTAGAAACAAGACAAAAACTCTAAGTAAGAACAGCATTTTTTGCAGTGTAAATACTATAGTGTTT
The DNA here is from genome assembly GCA_003731715.1 of Anabarilius grahami. Taxonomy (NCBI): domain Eukaryota; kingdom Metazoa; phylum Chordata; class Actinopteri; order Cypriniformes; family Xenocyprididae; genus Anabarilius; species Anabarilius grahami. Next base: position 3,643,539 of record RJVU01028973.1, read on the forward strand.
TTGAACCATACTATAGTAAAGTACTTGAATGAATTTATTGTGGTAATTCTATAGTTGCTGTGGTAATATAACAACTATAGTAATATAAACAAATTATTTTACCCAATACTGTACTAAGTTTTCTTTAATCTATACGGTATATTATACCACAATAATACACTTCAGTTTACTGTAGTAAAAACTAAAGTATACTAAAGTATTTATTACAGTTGATCAGATCACTATAATTAATATTACAGTATGCTGTATCATTCATTAACAAAGTGTTGTAAATACTATAATATATACAGTATACCAGTGGTGTAATGTAATAATACTTCGTTACAGTACTTAAGTATTTTTTGGGAGAATCTGTACTTTACTTTTTTATATTTCTGTCAACTTTTACTTTGCTACATTTCCTAAATAAAATGTATACTTTTACTCCGATACATTTTTTCCAAAGCATTTTCGTTACTTACTACAAAATAAAGTAGCAAGAACACACTTCAAGTAAGCATGTGCAAACCAGTGCTCGCACAACCGCAGTTGATTTCATTTTCCGGGTTGCGTCCATTGCTGGAGCGGCTGAGAAGAGTGCACTGTCATTATACAGCACGAGAGCGGCCTCTAGAGGCGAAATAAAAACTATCACTGATGCCTCGTAGAGTTTGTTTTGACACATGATGTGATGCTGCGCGCTGCAGAGCGGGACACTTCAGAAACGGATTTAAAACGGACAACAAAATGGTATGTTATACAGTGTACACTACAGTACATGTTTTCTATCATTATAAAGTAATTAGTTTGTTGACTAGATTCTGCATTAGTGGAGAACAGCAGTATGTTTGCCGTCGAGGCGGAGAGGATGCTAACATTAGTAGTACCTCAAGCGGTTAAAACAATGTGACAAAAACACCAACTGTTTAATGTCACGATTGTTACCATTCATTTGCATTAGTTTATATCCATTTGTTCGCTGTTATGCATTCGTTATCCAGCGACGATGCATATTTAAACTATTCTCATCATGCAGCGACAAACATAACAAATCAAATGTATTCGATTTCAGTTCTTTTTTTTATCGGCAACACATATTTTGATTAGATAGGCCTAAGCAAGTTTTCCAAAATAGAGGCAAATAATGTGTGAAAGTATACATATAATAGACCCATGCTATGCCTTTGTGTGTAAAGATGGTAATTTTTAAGCATGACTGTTTGGATTTATATGAAATGGCAACACTTTACAATAAGAGTCCATTTGTAACATTAAATAAGGTTAATAAAAGTATTGTTCATCTATAATGCACTATGAATTAACATGAACAATCAGTGTATAATTAATAAATTAGTATTTTTTATATTTAAAAAATACAATAAAGATTTAGCTATTTTTTTAACTCAGAGAAACAAAATGTAAGAGAGTTAAAACTGAACACAATCTTGCTGCTCAAACTGTGTATAGAACAATTTTTAATAATATTTGTTGCTCCTTTTGTATTTTACATTTACTTGTACTTTTTCTTTCAATACTTAAGTACGTTTAATATCAAAAAAATACTTTTCGTACTTAAGTACAAAAAATATCACATACTTTAAAACTTTTACGCAAGTAACATTCTAGACAGTGACTTTAACTTCTACCAAAGTCATTTTCTGGTAAGATATCTATACTTTTACTCAAGTATGGTTTTCGAGTACTTTATACACCTCTGCAGTATACTACAATTTACTACAGTATGGTTCAAAAACACTAGTATTTTACTATTACTATAGTATTTAATTTACACTGGAATAGTCAAATAAACAGGAAACCTACAGTTTGCAATCTTATGGACTTTATACTACAATTTACTATAGTATGGTTCAAAAACACTCGTATTTACTATTACTATAGTATTTAATTTACACTGGAATAGTCAAATAAACAGGAAATCTCCAGTTTGCAATCTTATGGACTTTATACTACAATTTACTATAGTATGGTTCAAAAACACTCGTATTTACTATTACTATAGTATTTAATTTACACTGGAATAGTCAAATAAACAGGAAATCTCCAGTTTGCAATCTTATGGACTTTATACTACAATTTACTATAGTATGGTTCAAAAACACTCGTATTTACTATTACTATAGTATTTAATTTACACTGGAATAGTCAAATAAACAGGAAATCTCCAGTTTGCAATCTTATGGACTTTATACTACAATTTACTATAGTATGGTTCAAAAACACTCGTATTTACTATTACTATAGTATTTAATTTACACTGGAATAGTCAAATAAACAGGAAATCTCCAGTTTGCAATCTTATGGACTTTATACTACAATTTACTATAGTATGGTTCAAAAACACTCGTATTTACTATTACTATAGTATTTAATTTACACTGGAATAGTCAAATAAACAGGAAATCTCCAGTTTGCAATCTTATGGACTTTATACTACAATTTACTATAGTATGGTTCAAAAACACTCGTATTTACTATTACTATAGTATTTAATTTACACTGGAATAGTCAAATAAACAGGAAATCTCCAGTTTGCAATCTTATGGACTTTATACTACAATTTACTATAGTATGGTTCAAAAACACTCGTATTTACTATTACTATAGTATTTAATTTACACTGGAATAGTCAAATAAACAGGAAATCTCCAGTTTGCAATCTTATGGACTTTATACTACAATTTACTATAGTATGGTTCAAAAACACTCGTATTTACTATTACTATAGTATTTAATTTACACTGGAATAGTCAAATAAACAGGAAATCTCCAGTTTGCAATCTTATGGACTTTATACTACAATTTACTATAGTATGGTTCAAAAACACTCGTATTTACTATTACTATAGTATTTAATTTACACTGGAATAGTCAAATAAACAGGAAATCTCCAGTTTGCAATCTTATGGACTTTATACTACAATTTACTATAGTATGGTTCAAAAACACTCGTATTTACTATTACTATAGTATTTAATTTACACTGGAATAGTCAAATAAACAGGAAATCTCCAGTTTGCAATCTTATGGACTTTATACTACAATTTACTATAGTATGGTTCAAAAACACTCGTATTTACTATTACTATAGTATTTAATTTACACTGGAATAGTCAAATAAACAGGAAATCTCCAGTTTGCAATCTTATGGACTTTATACTACAATTTACTATAGTATGGTTCAAAAACACTCGTATTTACTATTACTATAGTATTTAATTTACACTGGAATAGTCAAATAAACAGGAAATCTCCAGTTTGCAATCTTATGGACTTTATACTACAATTTACTATAGTATGGTTCAAAAACACTCGTATTTACTATTACTATAGTATTTAATTTACACTGGAATAGTCAAATAAACAGGAAATCTCCAGTTTGCAATCTTATGGACTTTATACTACAATTTACTATAGTATGGTTCAAAAACACTCGTATTTACTATTACTATAGTATTTAATTTACACTGGAATAGTCAAATAAACAGGAAATCTCCAGTTTGCAATCTTATGGACTTTATACTACAATTTACTATAGTATGGTTCAAAAACACTCGTATTTACTATTACTGTAGTATTTAATTTACACTGGAATAGTCAAATAAACAGGAAATCTCCAGTTTGCAATCTTATGGACTTTATACTACAATTTACTATAGTATGGTTCAAAAACACTCGTATTTACTATTACTATAGTATTTAATTTACACTGGAATAGTCAAATAAACAGGAAATCTACAGTTTGCAATCTTATGGACTACAATTTACTACAGTATGGTTCAAAAACACTATAAATTACTTACTATAGTATTTTTTTTTACCTGGGGTAACCACCCAAATTAGCATGTAGGCTATAATATGACATAAAAGACGGTGCTCTGTGGATCTTAGTCATAATTATATGTCAGATATTGAAATATATGTTCACAAAAATGCTTAGAATGGACTAAGAATGGGACTTAAAAGTCCCATTTTGATTTTACGCGACTTTAAATATTACCGGAAGCGCGTCCTTGAGCGCAAGGCATGATGGGAAGTGTAGTTCCGACGTTTTAAAACGCAGCATAAATGCTCTGCGCCGGAAGTATATCGTCCTCTTCTAAGTGATCAAACATGGCGGTGAGTATAGCAAAAATTGAGTATCATTAAAATCAGCAAACATCTGCTTGTTTTTATACAATAATAACGTGAAGCACACCGTTATCAGTCGCTGTTGCTGTGTCAGACTGAATGATGGCGATATTTGTGGCCTGGATGATTTGATGCGGCGGATATTGGCGTTAGCTTCACAGTGTGTTGAGACGGCACGGCATTGACTCGTTTAAAGTTGCTAAGGTGTTTCCAATACTGCCTGTACTTTGTTACGACAGGGTCCTGATGAATAACCAGGGGGTCAGTTGTATGTAGTGTGTTGGCTTATATTGACATGCTAGCAGCTCTGCTAATGGTGGATATGTCCGGGCATGTTCATTTCGGACCGTGTGGCCGAAGTTAAGAGTTTACCTCTTGTTTTAAGACCTTACTCCATCAGTTAGAGCTGTTTTAGGTTGTCAAATTATCTTAGCTAACATATTGATAGAGCTGGTGCAGGTTTGTGAGAATGACAGCTGTTTATTTCATTGAACAGGACCAGAGCGAGAAGAAGGAGAACCCGATGAGGGAGCTGCGCATCCGCAAGCTGTGCCTGAACATCTGTGTGGGTGAGAGCGGTGACAGACTGACCCGTGCTGCTAAAGTGCTGGAGCAGCTGACAGGCCAGACTCCTGTCTTCTCCAAGGGTAGGTTGCTTTTTCCATCTCTCACATTGTTAGACCTTATGAATGTGGAGGGATGTTTGTAAAGCTGTGCCATGCATTAAAGGATTAGTTCACTTTCAAATTAAATGTTCTTGATAATTAACTCATCCCCATATCATCTAAGATGTCCATGTCTTTCATTCTTCAGTTGAAAAGAAATGAAGGTTTTTATGAAAACATTCCAGGATTATTCTCCTTATATTGGACTTCAATGGACTCCAAAACGGTTGAAGGTCAAAATTAGTTTCAGTGCAGCTTCAAAGGGCTTTAAACGACACCAGACGAGGAATAAGAGTCTAATCTAGTGAAGCGATCAGTCATTTTTGGAAAAAATGTAAATTTATATGCTTTCTAAGTGCTTCTGCCAAAACTGCATTTCCGTATTCTTCAAAAAGCTTACGCCGTATGTCCTACGCCTTCCCTATTCTACTTACGGAACGAACGCAGCACCAGTTCCATTTTTTTCCGTAAGTAGAATAGGGAAGGCGTAGGACATACGGCGTAAGCTTTTTGAAGAATACGGAAAGCGGAAGCACATGCAATGCGATCATTTGTTTATATAAAGCATATACATTTACATTTTTTTTCCAAAAATGACCGATTGTTTCATTAGATAAGACCCTTATTCCTCGTCTGGTATCGTTTAAAGCCCTTTGAAGCTGCACTGAAACTAATTTTGACCTTCAACCGTTTGGAGGCCATTGAAGTCCACTATCCTGGAATATTTTCATCAAAAACCTTAATTTCTTTTCGACTGAAGAAAGGCAGACATGAACATCTTGGATGACATGAGTAAATTATCAGGAAAATGTTATTTGAAAGTGAACTAATCCTTTAATTCCGTATGTTTCCCACCAGCCCGCTACACTGTGCGATCCTTTGGTATCCGTAGAAATGAAAAGATTGCAGTCCATTGCACAGTCCGTGGAGCCAAGGCTGAGGAAATCTTGGAGAAGGGCCTGAAGGTGAGAGGAATGTGTTGTTTATGGGAATTGACTACTTGCATTAAAATGTATGCCTCATTCTGATTAGTCCACAGTGGGCTGTGTTTTTTATCATTCATTGTTTGTGTTTTTCTTTTGTTCAGGTGCGTGAGTACGAGTTGAGAAAGAACAACTTCTCAGACACGGGAAACTTTGGCTTTGGTATCCAGGAACACATTGATTTGGGCATCAAGTACGACCCAAGCATTGGAATCTACGGCTTGGACTTCTACGTGGTGAGTTACATAAATGTCACCTTTTGGATCAATAAAATGCATCTGTTATTATTGTTACAATTAGGCCCAGTTTCACAGACAGGGCTCAGATTAAGTCAGGATTAGACCTTAGTTCAGATATTTAAGTAGCTTTTATAAATGTACACAAAAAAAAAAACATTACTGGTGTTCATCTTGAGACAAAACAATGGCACTGACATATTTTAAGATATGTCAGTGCAAGTTACTTTCAGTTAAAACAGCTCAAACATGCATTTTAGTCTGGGACTAGGCTTAAGCCTTGTCTGTGAAACCAGGGGATGAGGTTTTAAGTTTTAAAGGGTTAGTTCACACAAAAATGATTTTGTTCTTAATGATAATGAATTATTTGTCATTATTTACTCACCTTCATGTCAAACCTGTAAGATCTTCGTTCATCTTCAGAACACAAATTTAAGAGATTTTTGATAAAATCTGAGGGTTTTTGAACCACAGCGATGTCATTACTCCTTTTGAGGTTCAGAAAGGTAGTAAAGACATTGCTAAAATAGTCCATGTGACTGCAGTGGTTCAACCTTAATGTTATGAAGCGACGAGAATACCTTTTGTGCACAAAAATAACAATTTGAAATGTTGTCATACACAGTTGACGTGGTGAACGCTAGGGCTGGGTAAAAAATATCAATTTCTCGATTTTAATCGATTCTCATGTTTACAAACAGATATCGATTCTTAAATCCCAAGAATCGATTAGTCTGTAGAACATGTAGCGCCTCCCATCCAATAAATCGCAATAATCTTTGTGCTTTGTTACTTTTGATATGAAGCAAAGTCTCAGATTTCAAATGACATCCATTTTATGAGATTAAAAAAATACCGTTTTGGTGCTGTTTAAAGCAGAACTAACTGTTTTTTTACCTTCATAAATAGTTTTCTAAGTCCTTACGATGGTTATTTGACTTGTCGTGGTGTGTTTGAGGCGTGCGCTAACCCCCTCTGGCACGTCTACGCCAGAAAGCAGCACAATCTCGCCTCATGTTCACGTGAGAGTGACAAAATGCTTTACGGTAATTCAAAAACAATGTATATTTTATGACTTTATAAGACAATTTAGAAAATTACCCACCTCCATCGAGATTTCTTGTACTGTATTTGCAAAACTACTGCGCTGGTGAGCGTTGTAGTCGTTGTAGTCCAGAGCTGCGCTTGGAGTATTTACGACAGTGTGATTCACTGAAGTAACCTGTAGGGGGAGCTTCGCAAATCTTACTGAGTTCCGCTTTAATGTGACGTGACGGATCGCTTTAGCGCCTCAGTTAAAGAGAAGCGGCAGCACGAGCGCATGTGAACATCCTCTCCTCCGCTTTAATAGCAGTTACAGTGCGAAATAAACATCTGAAGGTATGTTAAAAGAAACAGTACAACTTACCGAAATCCGTATCATGTCTCGTGTAATCGCTCAATCAGTGTTTCAACCTCTGAAAGATGTCAATAAAACAGCTTGTAAACAATGTCACGTAACGTCACATTTACCTCAGAAAGACATATTCAGTGACCATAAACTCAGTCAGCTAGAAAAGTGAACTCTATAAAGCAACATTCTGATAAATATAGCTATGCACCGTTACATATTCATTATAATTTAACGTTTTTCAATATTTAATGCATGTTTGAATAAATCAGTTATGACAGCCGCAATTTAAATGTTTATATTTCAAAAAACAAATTGGAGTAGAAATAAGATTATGTAATTCTAAACTTTATTTACAATAAAAACATAATTGAGAGTAATTTAAGTGTTTTTATATATGTATATAAGCTAATTTAACCTTCAATATTATTATAGTACCCACTGACTCCCATGTGTAGTTTACAGCATTAGTTGAGAGATTTTTTTTTCCTCTAGAAAATGCCATGTACTGAGACTAAAAAACTACATCCAAAATAATCTAATCGAATTGAAATCGTAATCGAATCAAAATCATGTGAATAGTAATCGAATCGTGAAAATTGTCAATATCCAGCCCTAATGAACACAGTGCAGCACTTCCGTGTTTACTTCCGAATGTCGGCTCAGTATTGGCCAAAGCTGATCATGTGAGCAGCACGACGCATGCGTGTAATGCTGACGCAGGAGACGGCCAATACTGAGCCGGCATAAAAACTACGTCAACTGCGTATGACAACGGTTCATATTGCTAAATAAAGTCGTCGTTTTAGTTTTTTTTGAGCACAAAGTATTCTCGTCGCTTCATAACATTAAGGTTGAACCACTGTAGTCACATGGACTATTTTAATGATGTCTTTAGTACCTTTCTGGAACTCGATGTGTAATGACGTCGCTGCCTATGTGTAGTTCAGAAATATCTTAATTTGTGTTCCGAAGATGAACGAAACGAAGGTCTTATGGGTTTGGGATGACATGAGGGTGAGTAATGAATGACAAATTTAATTTTTGGGTGAACTAACCCTTTAATGTTTTTAATTTTGAGTTATGTATTAGTTTTTGGCCACTACACTCAAGCTGGCTGAAATTAGTAATTAAATGGATGTAACTACTAAAGGGAAAAAAAAAAAAGTGTGTTCTTTGAGGGATGCTGTGCAGAACGGATGAAAGCAATCACATTTAAACTTAACCTGTAATTCTGTGACAAATGAATAAGCAGTCCTTACCTGTGTTCGCTGTAGGTTCTTGGCAGACCTGGTTTCAGTATTGCTGACAAGAAGAGGAAGCAGGGCCGCATCGGCGCCAAGCACCGTATCCGCAAGGAGGAGGCTATGCGCTGGTTCCAGCAGAAGGTGTGTGTTTAAATATCTGGGGACCTAACTTGACTCCATTCCCAAAAATCCATGTTCTACTTTTTTGCACAGCTTGCTGGCCTTCTTTGGCTCATTACTGCGTTCCAGTGCTTTCTTTACTCTTTACAGTTGATTTTATGTTAGACAGACCGCTTTTATTAGAAAGAATGGTTTGCTGTTTTTGCACCGGTCGCGGTAATATTGAGACATCATAGGGTTCATTTAAATTTAGAGTGAGCAGGAAGCTGTAAACTCCCAAAATCGTACTGTTAAAATGGGCAAACAAGTGGTACAATCAAGTTTCATAATGGAAAGAACTTTTGTAAGTAGTTGCTGTTTCTGCACTGCATTTTCATTGATTTATTCACTTTTTAATGTTAATAATTTAGATTAGTAGTTTTGTTGCTAAGGTTAATGCCAGACGTAAGTTCTCTGTACTATTACTGTTTGTCATGCTGTGCTATTTATGACTGCAAATTTTAATATTGAACAGAACCTGTCAGAAGTTCAAGCCTCTTATTGTATATTTAAACAATTTAACTATGAATCTTCAGTTTGTTCACATTCTCGTGCCAACTGTAATATTGATGAACATCTTGGTGTTTTACAAATCAGTTAAAATGTTTCTATACTCCTAGACTGCAAAGTAGAAACGTGCGTGTTTTGTAAAGCTGCTTTGAAACTGTTGTGAAAAGCGTTATACAAGTAAATGTGAATTGAATAGACGGTGTTTGAGTAGGTATCAAATTTGTGTTTTCTATTTTTCTGAATTTACATACTCTTCATTTTGTCTTTCAGTATGATGGCATCATCCTCCCCGGCAAGTAAAGGACCACCTTTTTTGAATTTGTGACAAATAAAAGAAAAGCCCAAATTTTATGCAGTCCATGTGTCTTTATTTGTGTGGAGTGCAGATGTGGTGCTGCTCACTTCACATATCTTGTATTTGTGTGGCAAATTGATTATATGAAAGAATATGAATTGACTAAATAGTGATTTGAAAACATAAATATCAGCTTTATGTATTTGTATACTGTAAAAAAAAAAGTTAATTTTTTTTTTTTTTTGTCAAATCAACCTTGGTTCACTAATGTTCAGATTATATTTAGATTTTCTTTTTAAACCAGTCTTTGTATTAACTCAAATTTGTACTTTTAGTGACCAAAATTGTTACAGTGTAGGTGATGCTAATTTTAAGGAAGAGCTTATCCTTTATCTTTGGATCAGACCTTTTTTAAATGTAGAGAGTTGTGTGATAATCTGAAATGATACATGTTTTTCATTACCAAAACACTAGTTTCTGATAGTTGAGGGTTAGTTGGTTACTGGTTATGTAATTTCATGTTCAAGTGAGTATAACAAGGGAACGAAGAGACATCGTTTTGTTTTAAATCAATTTTGCTTTATTTTAATTTTTTTTAAATCCCAGAGATATAGTACCAGACACACATTTCAGATTCCTAAATCTGCTACATTTTCCATGTTATGGTTGTTCAATCATTGATATTTTTGTTGGATATTTTTACTAGTTTTCTTTAGAAGGTCTTGTTTTATACAATTATTGGTAGGTAGTTGTTGTGACCACTACACACGTAAAGACCCTTTAAATGACACTTAAAGCAAGAATTATATCAATGGGTTAAAATGAGAAATTTGGTAAGCATGAGACATTTTATCAATAGCCAGTCTATAGACTTAACTTTGGCTTAATATATGTGGTATTAAGCACATTCTTTGGTGGGCAGTATCAATGCATTGATGCCTATTTGTGTGTCTTTGGGGGGCATTGACATTTGCACTTTGCCTCTTTGCATATAAAAAAAATCTTAAATACCCCTGAACAATGTTTAAAAGCCAGACCAATAACTACAAGAGAGAAAATTGGAAAAACTTGATTAAAATAAAAAAAACAATAAATAATGTGAGAAATAAATAAAACTGATGCTTCTTGATTCAGTACTACTGAATTTAGCATTTTTTTTATTTTTTTTTGATGATCCCACAATGGTGTTTTCAATAAAACTGCATGGCTCAATTTCTAAAATTTGTTTAATCTCAGAAACTCAAAAACTGATACCTCACTAAATTCCTCGCACTGCTGAGGCTCTTGTAAAATGTACCTTTCACATTCTTCATAAGTAGGCCCTAGGTCAGGTTTTTCTCAAATATGGCCCTGGAGGGCCACTGTCCTACAGTTTAGCTCAAACCCTGATCAAACTCACCTACCTGTAATCTTCTAATAAATTCTGAAGACTTTGGCTGTGTCCCAATTCAGAGGCTGCATCCTTCGGAGGACTCAAACTTAAAAGGCCATTCCTTAAAAAGCTGCTGTTGATGAGTGGCAGTAATGTTTGTACTGGACTTTTTTTTTTTGTTATATTAAACTGAAAACAAAACATGGTTCACAAACCATCTAAATATGTTCACTATTGTCCATTTCTGCATATAATAAAGAGTATAAACTATATATAATCACATCTTAGTAAGATTTAAGTCAACATTTGAACTGATGTAAAGGTTTTTTTATTTTTACATTTGAAACATGAAATATTTTTGGGTAAGTTGAAACCCAATACTTGCGTTTAAAAGTGTAATTTGGCAATTTCTCAAAAATGAATTCTGGGGTAGGCAAGGCCACGAAGGATCCATTTGAAGGAGCCTTCGAAATTGGTACAGCCTTCGTCGTGCCGCGGTGATGCAATCGGCCTTTGAAGGATGCAGCCTCTGAATTGGGACACACCCAATGTTTAAGTGTCTTTGATTAGGGCTGGAACTAAACTCTGCAGGACAGTGGCCCTCCAGGACCGGATTTGAGGAACCCTTCCCTAGGTAGTACCTTTTCTTTAAACTCAGTGTACCTAAATGCATCTTAGGAGTTCAAAGACTTCTGTGTTAGCTTTTCCCTTTATGTTGTTACTCTTTACTTTCTACTCTCTAAATTTCCATTTCACCTATACATCCCTCTCTCTTGCTCTCTCTTTTCTACACTCTAACAATCTCTCCTTTCACCCTGTCTCTCTCTCTTGCTCTTGACTTTCCCCAGCTTTCATTTCTCATGCGGTGTTGTGCTGTGTAACACTGCTCTGATCTTCATGGGAAGGGGTGTTCCGGTGTCTGCGGGACGCGTGGCGTGGGGGCAAGGGTAGGGCACAGCAGGACACTCCCACTGTGGGTTCCGGCAGGTCTTCCACTGCTGACCAGCTGTCAGTGCCTGGGTCATAGCGCTGGACTGCTGACTTGTAACGTTTCTCTGCTTCATTCCACCCACCCAGCAGGTACAGGTGATTTCCAAGTGGGGACATGCCAGCTGTGCTCACTCCAAGGGGAAGGGTGGCAGCTCTTGTCCATTCCTTGCTCTCGGGGGAGAAGACTTCCATGGTCATCACATCAATGCGGACTCCACCGGGACCCAGCTGGCTACCACCTACCACGTACACCTTGCCACCTAGTGTTGCAGAGCAGTGCCAGCCACGAGGTGTCTCCAACTCTTCCTGCTCGCTCCAAGTGTCGCTGTCAATGCTATAATGGATGACCGAGCGAGAGTAAGCGCAGTTGACATAGCCGCCAGTCACCAAGATGTCTCCTGATGGTAGGACTGCACTTGCATGGCAGCATCTTGGCATATCCATTGGCGTACGGAGCTGCCAAGTGTTGGTAGAGGGCTGGTAGCTCTCAATGGTGGCCAAGAGGCCATCAGTGTTGCGGCCACCAATTGCATACAGCCTTCCACCAGTCACCACCAAACTGAAATGTGTACGTCGTTGGCGCATGCTGGTCAGATGCAGCCAGGTGTTGAAGCGAGGATCATACCTGAGGACCAGAAGGTAATGCGGTCAAATAGATATTAGACCAGGGCTGTCCAACCTGGTTCCTGGAGAGCTACCTTTCTGCAGAGTTTAGCTGCAACCTGCTCAAACACACCTGCCTGGAAGTACCTAGTCATCTTGACGCTTTTGATTAGCTGGCGTGTTTAATCAGGTTTGGGGCTAACCTCTACAGCAGGGATGGGCAAACTCGGTCCTGGAGGGACACTGTCCTGCAGAGTTTCGCTCCAACCCTAATCAACCACACCTGAATCAGCTAATCAATGTCTTCAGGATTACTAGAAGGTTACAGGCAGATGAGTTTTATTAGGGTTGTAGCTAAACTCTGCAGGACATTGGCCCTCCAGGACTGAGTTTGCCCATCCCTGCTCTACAGCAAGGTGGCCCTCCTGGAACACTGATGTATTAGACTAAATCAGGGATCTCCAAACTCAGTCCTGGAGAGCCACTGTCCTGCAGAGTTTAGCTCCAACTTGCTTCAACACACCTGCCTGGAAGTTTCTAATATGCCTAATTAGATCTTGATTAGCTGGTGAAGGTGTGTTTAATTGGGGTTGGAGCAAAACTCTGCAGGACCGTGGCCCTCCAGGACTGAGTTTGGAGACCCCTGGACTAAATTATTTGTGATAACGAACCTGCTAAGAGTGCCAACAGCATGTTTAGCCTGGTTTCGGGCATCATTCTGATCTTCTCCTCCTGCCACATACAGGAATCCATCCATCACAGCCACACACTGGTTGAAGCTCTTTGCTGGTAGCTGAGTAAGATGACGCCATGTAGCTGTTCCCTCTCGAGGATCTCTCCACAGCACCTACCACAGTAAAACAGGCAAATGAGCAATCAAAATAAAAATCTAAAATGTATTTTCTCATGTGCTCAGACCAGGGAGTCCAGTCCTGCTCCCAGAGGGCCAGAGTTTAGCTCCAATTTTATTTAAACCAGAACTACCTAGCCAAGGTATTCAGTATTACTAGACTGATGTGTTGGAGCAGGATGGGGGTAAACTCTGCCCCTACAGGAGTTTATCTGGGCACCCATGAATTAAGAGTATCACATGTCATGGACTTTGTCCAAAGGTTTGAAATGTCTTCAATATGTACCTCTCGGCTTAGGGCACGCTCAGTTAGAGAAGGGCGACCCCCAATGGTTAGAAGAGCGTTCTGGCTTCCCCGGACCTTTGAGCGCCGTGACTGTAGTGTGTTTTGCTGGTAAGGCAGCAAATGGTAGTTCATGGCATCCACCAGAAGACGGTGACACCGAGGATCTAGCATCATACGTGCCACTGGCTGGATCTCACTAACCAGCTCGTTGGCCGGGATGGTCTCGAAGCGCACGTGAGATAGCAGTTCTGCAGCATGTTCCTGCCTCTTTGGGTCAAAGTCTAACCACTTCATTGCCATCTAGGTTCCAAGAAAAGTTAAAGTGAGTGATCCATATTTAGCATCTAATTCAGTCTACTTTATAAATAGTGTCCTGTACATATCTAGATCCTTCTCACGACTCTGTAGCTATATCTCTTTTTACAATATGTGCTGTGTTTGCGGACATATTTAGCTTTTGGGTCACTGTATAAATAGAACTTCCTAAGCATTTGCAAAACCCCTATTCCTCCTGCCTTTCCATCTGTCTCTCCTTACACTGACCTGGAAGGTGGTGACCTCAGAGGGAAGAGCTAGGTTGTCGTCTTGCAGGAAAGATGTGATCTGCTCCAGGGTGAGTTGGTTGAACTGGGTTGTCTCACAAAACTGGGTAAAATTCTCGAGGATGTAGCGCCGGGCGGCCTCGCGAACGGGAGTCAGGCCATATGCAGCGCCGATGTTCCATATGTACACACAAGTGTGAGCGTTCAGCTCGGACATCATGAAGTCCATGCACATCTGGAGAAGATGAGGGATCTGCATTGTGCTCGCCGCAGACACAGTGCAGGCAATGGTGTACAGGGACATGTGCACACGGCCCAGGTAAGCAAATGTAATCACATTGGCAAGTCCTGAGGAGAAAAAATAATACATATATGTCATGGATTTTTAATATATAATAGGGCTCAGGGATTATTCCAGTTGTTTGGGTCACTTGAAATATTGGGGAACTTTAACAAATGTATTCATGGCCCTGTTTACACCTGGTATTAAGATGCGTTTTGGACGATTGGATCACATGTGGACAATGCTAAATGCAGGTGTAAACGGGGTGTAAAACGCTTTGAGCTTGTCCACATTCGACCACTTCCAGAGGTTGTCAAAACGCATTCGAATGGATTGCTTTCGTAGTCTAAATGCTTATGTGGTCGAATGTGATCGAACAGCCATTAAAGACCACCTACTCTCCGCCTACTGACCAAACACGTAAACATTATGGGAAGTGCACTAGCCAGACGGGATTTAAACTTTGTCGGCTGAAGACCCAAGTTTTGTTTGAAGACAAAAAAAGTACCAAGCACAATATTCTCTCACCAGTCCTGATTTCCGCGTTCGGCTTGGTCTTGCGAATATCAGAGCAGAAACGTATGCTGATGCTCTGTATGTTTTTCCGTCATCTCCGAGCACGTTCATATATAAATTGCACAAGCTTATTTTGTATATTAGATCGAAAGATCTGAAAAAACACATACATTTACCCTCCCCTCGAAGAAATAAGGACAGAAGTGGTTGAAAGTGGACAAAAGAGATGGATTAAAATACCAGGTGGAAACGGGAATGTGTCTCCCTCATCTGCTTGTGATCCGGTCGACCAAAATACATCTTAATACCAGGTGTAAACAGAGTCTTAGTCAGGTGTCTTCAACCCTGCTCCTGGGTACCGTGTTCTGCAAATATTACTTCCAATCTGCTCCAATCCACCTGCCTGTAATTCTCAAGGAGTCTCCTGAAGACATGGTTAGTTTAGGCTTGCTTGAAGAGTTGGAGCAGACAGTGGGTCTCCAGGAGCAGTGGTGAAGACCTCTGAGATAGGTGATATGTTTTAAGGCTTACCGAGAGGTGAGAGGGTAGGAAGCTCCAGTCGTTTAAGTCCAGGGTCTTTAGCCAGGACTTCACGAAGATACTGGCTGACTGAGGAAATGACCAATTTGTGAACATCAAATGCCTTGGTTTTGCAGGCCAATTCCATGTCAGTGAGGAATCGTTCCTGTCTCATGCGGCTCAGCTCTTCCAGCATAGCGGATCCATGCAGGGGGCGAGTGAGCTCAGTGCCCAGACCAAAACCCTTCTCCCCGGGTCGGATCACAGGGGGTGGCAGGGGCACCCCATTGAGCCGGTTCAGCTGCTCAATATTAAGTGGAAGCTCCAGCTTTTTAACACCCGGCTCTGGGACAACCACTCCACTCTCAACTGTTGTCAATTCAGGAATGGACTTCTTAGGTCGTGGTGACTTCTTTTTGGGAGCCATTGTGATATGTAGGCTAGGTTAGATGATAGCTTTTGTTCTTTTCTGTGTGTTTTTACTGACAGACTCACGTTTAAGCTATGACACTGTATCACCAGAGCACTGATTGACCAAGATGGACAGACAGACGCACTACACTTGCAAACTAACAAAGCGGAGGAGGACGATTGATCAGCTTCAGCACACGCAGCCTGAAAAGAAACACAACAAACATACAGTAAGTATGAGTACAATAAACATGAAATGTTTCATAATATCATGGCCAACATGGATGGGATTACACTCATGGGTTTATGTCATCTTACTCTTTTACAGTGGGAGGATATAAGGGTGATTGACAGGTGCATGTGGTCTCATAGGGGAGTTACCAAAAAAAGGATAGCCAGGGTTATAATTTATTATAAGCAAGTTGAGTAGTTTAAAAATTACATGTACATCATTTTTATTTTCATCCCAAATTGAAGATTTATAGTTAAAATATACATAAATATGCTGTCATTTGTCATAATTTTTAATCATTTTGTAGTTAATTTAAATGATTTACAATGAATTTGTATTATAAATTTAGTATAAATATTCCGTGTAGTTTTTCCTTTGTTTTTAAACATTTTATTAGTATTAGATGGCATAGCATGTCATATTGCAGGACATTATATGCAGTTATGTTACTGATTTTAATAATGAATATTTACATTGATATTTGATTCTGATTATAGGATTCAGCCTGTAGTAGAGAATGTGTGGTTATTCTTATATCCGTAATCCCCACCCATCTGGCAGTTATTATAGTTAACATAGCATGCATGTTAAAGATCACGGCATATGCATAAGATTCATTTCTTTCTATAATCACACTTATTTTTGCCCAGGTTCCTTTTAGTCAGTTCATTGCAAATTTGAATTGTTTTCAGAGAGGGGCTTGTGCTATCAAAACCAGAACAAAGCAGTCCCCTCAGATAAACAAACAAGTATGATTGGACTGTGATAGACAGGTGTGTTTATGTCTCTTCTAAAAATATTCTAAAGCCAAATAAGAAAATATGGCAGGGGTCATGCATCTTAAATTACCCCAACACTCTGTCATCTGTCCCCTCTCTCTCACCTCAATCTCACCTTCAAGCCACAACACAAAGGTTTATCAGTGTTTTCAAAATCAGATCAGTTGTTTTCATTTAAGCGGAAATGCATGGATATGACTCAGTCCTCGTACAAAGGGAATCCACACCTATTTACCATGACAACCTTTTTCACCAGGGACACAAAGGACTGCTGCTTGAGTTTCAGCAACAGGTGTAATAAGCAATGCTTAAAAGCTTGAATGTTGGGAAAGTAAATGTCTATGTCAGCAAAAGGCAACAATAATTTTAGCTTATATAAACCACAATCATGGAAATGAATGTAATAGATATATATTATTTTTTTTAACATTTTTGGAATCAAAATGCTAATATGCCAAAGGCTAATATGCTAAAAAAAAAAAATAATAATAATTTTAGTATATTTTACAAACCTTTCAGTGCTAATTTCCATCATTACAGTTTTTTTCCACTGTATTTTTTGTGATCCACAAAAACCTTCTGAATGTTCTGTTAAGATACTTTTTCCCCCCTTGCTGGGCCCTAATATGACGAGATTGGTACATTCAACGCTGGGTAGATTACTTACAAATTGTAGTCGGTTACTGATTACAAATTACATAAGAAAAATTGTAGTTAGTAACGTAATCCGTTACATTACACATTTAAGGTACTACTTTTTGATTAGTTTTAGATTAATTTTGACCTACTCGTTTATCACATTAGATATGCAGTGTTGAAAGAAAACACTTAAAAGTGAAATGATTTCTGTATTTTTCGGTCTCAGTTTTCATTGATAGTCACATGACTAGTAGCTGGTCTGTGTGTGCAAATCCACAAACCTGGAAACCCTTCTGAATGTGGGTCAATGACGTGACGTTTTTTTTTTTTTTTGCCTGTTACGACCCTATGGTTGTGTCTTTCAAAGGCCTTTATAATAATAAAAAACAAACATATGACATCCAAAGTATGTAAGGTCATAAGGTATGTAAGATCTCTTTTATTGAAAAAGGTTTTAATTATATTTTGCTACATGTAAAGGTATTTTAAAGATTTTGAAGTGTCAAAAGGTCATTCGGTTTAACCGTCCAAAGCCCAAAACAGCCATTTCATTTGTGATTAAAATATCCTAAAATGTAATAAATGTATATGTTTTTTATTCTGGCATGATTTTATAACATCATATATCAACATAGTGTAGAAGTCGTTGCTTTGTTATGAGAAAGAATGTCCGAAAAAATGAATTTCATTGGAGTAACCAATATAACGGGACCATTTTGGATCAAGTCATGCGGTTAATATTATGTGTCACTTGCAAAGGACCACATGGTCATGAAGCAAAGTAACTAACTCTCTTTTAACTATTTGAAAAATTCATGTTTTCACTTGTTCATACGCATGTCCCGAAACATCAGGTCATTCAGTACAACCGCTATAAAACATGGAAAATGTTGTAATATTTTAAAAACTTGTACAAAATATAAAATATTTGATTGTTCTTTTGCTAGATATCAGCCTGTTAGCATTGTTTGAAAATATCATCATTCGGTATAACCAAAAGTGTAATTCGGTATAATTTTGGTTAAACCAAATTATTTTTTTGGTGACAAATTTTGTCCATCTTGTAAAACATGACAAAAGCAGTGTTAATTGATTATAAAAAAACACATTATCTCATTGTTAACACTTATTAACACACTTAATAAAATTAATTATATCTCCATTATGTTTTTTTTTTTACACTTTTAAAAACCTTATTCGTCAATGAGCCATGTATATAAGCAGTAAACGTTTTTAGAAAGGAAATTTTACAAAATAAATAGTAAGAAGAATCAATGAATTATGAAAAATTCATTGCCATTGTTAGAATACAGAAACCATGTAATCAATAAAAAAGTAACTCTAGTCTGATTACGAGTATTTTAAAATGCAAAATAATCTAATTACAAGTACTTAATTTTTGGGATCTGATTACATAATCCAGATTATACAGTAGATATGTAAATTATATGTTGTTGCTTGCCTTGGTTTTGTGACACTTACTATCATTTGGATCAGACCTGCAGTCCTCTGCATATGTTTAAATGAATTCAGGAGTGTTGCAACATATTGTCAGTCATAAAGACACACTGTCACTTCTTATATTACACCACGGCAGCTGCTGGCCCTGCTGACTATGACACGCACACACAAAACCACAGCACATTTACAGCTATATAGAGAGGAAAATGCATGAGGCGGAAAGAATCAATGACTAAAATAATTTTCATGGTTTCAGTACAATTTAGAGATGAGCATACAAACATCTGACCCAGATAGCCTAATGAAAGTTGACCTGAGATCCTGTAAGGTTAACGAAAATCATGTTCTTCAATCTGATGCTGTAAACACAATGTCACAACACTCAATATGAAAGGTGAGAGGTAAACAGGGGACAAGGAAATTTCTAGATCTTGCGGAAAGGGAAGGATAAAGAGAGGATGAGAGGGTAAGAGGAGATGGAAAAGAAGCAGCTGTTACACATGTCAGTCCTAAAAGCTGAAGGCCAGGCTGTCTGTCTTCAGACAGACAGCCTGAAGCTGTAGTGTCGTGGAAAGTCAGACTAAGTATTTGCGTCTAACCTCCAACAAGCTCCTCCCTCCGCTGGTTATTTATAGAGAGTGAGAAACAACCCTCACGTCATTCCCCGTTTTTCACTTATAAATTTAGACCACCCCACTACACTACAGTGGGATGCCTTTGATAAGAAACTCTGAGAGTCTTTGTTTGGATTGTGAGATGTCAGGGATGCATATCCAAAGTGATGTTTCGTTTGAGATAATCTCAAGTAAATTGAAGCATTTCGATTCTATTATTCAAGCTTATATTGTTTGTGAAGCTAGTTCATGCATTAAAAGTATACGCAATGTTCTATTGCTGTTAAAACATTCACATGTCAATGTTTAATTTAATGGAGACGTATTATTATGCCCATATGCATTCATTCAAAAGATTGAAAAGCAGAGTCAGGGTGTTTTACCTCTACATACAGCTTGTCCTTCCTTCTTCTGTCATTCGCTTTCTCTCAGTTCTTGAATCCACACTGTTTTCTTTCTCTTCTTGATAATCTCTCTCACTGTCTGTCTGTCTGTCTGTCAGGCAGAGCTCTGTTGGCAGCAGGAGTTAGTGGAAAAGAAGAACCAACCACAGCTCTGCAACACAATCCAGTCTCCAACCCCACCTACATATCCTTCTCCATATACAGCCATCCACCCCTCCCCAAAAAAACACTGTCCATATCCAGCTTGCCCTCCTAACTCCAACCTGATAGGACGTAGAGGCAGTGTTATTCTTACAGCCATGACTAGATCAAGGCCATAACCAACATAGACATTGCTTTACCCAATGTTTAGATCAGAATGGGGTTTTCAATGGCAGATTCTTATGCTTTTATGTTTGGTCCTACTCCATAATGATAATATTCTAATAACCATCCAGTACTGTGGTATTGTCACAGTATTTCTGTAAGGCTAATATATGATGTATGTATATTTTGTGTATTTTGCTTAGTCACAGTAGGCCTGTTCATTTCAGTCTCTATTCTGTTATGATGCTTGAACTTACAGTGGGTACGTAAAGTATTCAGACCCCCTTAAATTTTTCACTCTTTGTTATATTGCAGCCATTTGCTAAAATCATTTAAGTTCATTTTTTTTCCTCATTAATGTACACACAGCACCCCATATTGACAGAAAAACACAGAATTGTTGACATTTTTGCAGATTTATTAAAAAAGAAAAACTGAAATATCACATGGTCCTAAGTATTCAGACCCTTTGCTCAGTATTTAGTAGAAGCACCCTTTTGATCTAATACAGCCATGAGTCTTTTTTTGGAAAGATGCAACAAGTTTTTCACACCTGGATTTGGGGATCCTCTGCCATTCCTCCTTGTAGATCCTCTCCAGTTCTGTCAGGTTGGATGGTAAACGTTGGTGGACA
>RJVU01028973.1:3666599-3717683 GCA_003731715.1 Anabarilius grahami
TGCGTTTACGTTTTTTTCAACATAAAGTAGCAACTTAATATAATGTTTCATATCTTTCTGAAATAACAAAAAGTTGGGTTTTCTTTTAGCTCATTTCTGTTTATGGTATTTAGACAAAAGTGTTTTACACCAGAAATGAACATGCATATTTCCACTCAAATTTAGATTGCCAATATGTTTTATAAGATATCGGGCTGTATTATGTTAGTTACTGCCTAATAAAGTACTTATCCCACCTCCTTATCAGTAATAAAATACACCATGACCCCATCGAGTGATTAAGACGACTTTATGACAGCAGTATGACGCTTTTCCGGTTTCTGCATTTGGAGTGACGGAAGTTCGTACTAGCAGTCTGGAACAACAGCAGGCCCCCACCACTGCTGCTGCAGCTTCCGGGCAACATGTACCAGCTGTAAACATGGCGGAGGAGCTATTGGAAGCAGTCGAGAAGTTGCAGTTGAGGCTCGCAGAGAATCAAGAGCCTCGCAAGGTAATAAACCTTTTCGCTGAGACGAAGCGAACGCTTTACTTCGACACTTTCGCGCCGCGTATGACTGTGTTATACGCGCTTCTGCTCGCGGCTAGTCAGAGGATCGTGCAGTTTTGCTATCCAGAAATCCCACGTATAACAATTACAACAGCAGCAGACCGTGAAATGGATGGTCGGTTAGATGGATCAATCCGCGTGGAGATTTTTCCTCAAATATGCCTGAGCAGAATCAGCATCGAGGCACTTTCTCAGAAGCTTGTGCTCAGTTAGCAGAAATGACAACCACAGCGATTTAATACGATAACAGTGACAGATGAAGAAAGGCCGTGAGTAGTGCAGCAGAAGACACGATTCCTCCTCAACAGTCGATGTAACGTTACTCACACTAAGGCTGTGTCTCAAAATTGAGTGAGCTGCCTACGTAGATGGCATTATTTGGCAGAGCCGACTTTCAAGTCGATGCAACCCCCTCTTGTTCCTCTATAGGCCACGACGACACTTGAAAGTGCACTTAAATATCTGTTTTGGTGATTTCTGGTGTAAAAGTGAGTCTTAGACACTATACAACAAACTAATAACGTTGACACTATTGTTATTTACACTCTCTGTGTACAACAAAAACACCACATATTATTTGGACACTACATGTTTTGAAATATGTAAATATCATGATGTATGATATGGTAATGCATCTGTTTGGTAACACTTTACAATAAGGTTTCATTAGTTAAAGGGTTAGTTCACCCGAAAATGAAAATAATGTCATTAATTACTCGCCCTCATGTCGTTCCACACCCGTAAGACCTTCGTTAATCTTCTAAATTAAGATATTTTTGATGAAACCCAATGGCTCTGTGAGGCCTGCATTGCCAGCAATGACATTTCCTCTCTCAAGATCCATTAATGTACTAAAAGCATATTTAAATCAGTTCATGTGAGTACAGTGGTTCAATATTGATATTATAAAGCGACGAGAATATTTTTGGCGCGCCAAAAAAACTAAATAACGACTTATATAGTGATGGCCGATTACAAAACACTGCTTCATTAAGCTTCGGAGCGTTATGAATCTTTTGTGTCGAATCATGATTCGGATCGCGTGTCAAACTGCTGAAATCACGTGACTTTGGCTCTCCGAACCGCTGATTAATAATGCTCCGAAGCTTCATGAAGCAGTGTTTTGAAATCGGCCATCACTATATAAGTCGTTATTTAGTTTTTTTGGCGCGCCAAAATATTCTCGTCGCTTTATAATATCAATATTGAACCACTGTTCTCACATGAACTGATTTAAATATGTTTTTAGTACATTAATGGATCTTGAGAGAGGAAATGTTATTGCTGGCTATGCAGGCCTCACTGAGTAATCGGATTTCAACAAAAATATCTTAATTTGTGTTCTGAAGATGAACGAAGGTCTTACGGGTGTGGAACGGCATGAGGGAATAAATGTGGGGGAAAAAAGTGAGTAATAAATGACATTATTTTCGTTTTTGGGTGAACTAACCCTTTAAGTACTTTATTTAACATGAACTAAGAATAAACAATATTTTGACAGCATTTGTTAATTTCAGCATTTACTAATACATTATTTTTTTAACATTAGTTAATGTACTAACATGAACAAAGATTAATAAATACTGAAATAAATGTATTGCTCATTGTTAGTTAATACATTAATGTTAAAAAAATGAAACCTTATTGTAAAATCATTTATGTATTTGGGTATGTTTTGTTTATCTATAACTGTACGCTCACATCTCTTTTCTGTGGTTAGTTTTAGGTTTAGTTTTATACAATGAAGCTATTAGTATTATATGTAGGGAATATGAACATTTTGCCCGATAATTGATAATTCTTTATATTTGAAAGCCGATAACCGATATTTTGGCCGATAAATCTAAATCCAAATTTTTATATAATTTTTGAGAGCCTGATTAAAAAAGAAAGACAAAACTTTCACCTTTTAAAAGCCAAGCACACAGTTATGTTCGCATTATAATTTTATGTAGCCTATATGCGCTGTACATGTTGCACTTAACTGTATTTTCCTTTTTGAAGTGATTTCAATCATATTTCAAGCAATTCAAAACCCTCATTGCGCCGACAGAGCTCATCTGAAGTGTCTCAGCTGAAGGAAATAATCCATTATTTATTGGCTTTAATATATCGGCCAAATTTTCTTATCGGGCCGATAATGATAACATTAAAAATGTATCGGCCGATACCGATATATCATGCATCCCTAATTATATGTGTTAAATACACTGTAAATGATCTTTTTAGGTAATAAGAATAGTGTAATTGTCCACAATGCTTGATTTGATCACAAAGATTTTGACAATATGTTCTTTACAATATTATTGTTGTCATGGTCCAAAATGAATATTTTTCCGCAACTGGCAATGGGAGTGTTACGAGAATTTACCAGCCATAAATACTTATCGTCAATGCAACTGTGTATATAATCTTGACAATGGATTAATTAATCTCTTGTCTGTGAGATGCAATCTGATTTTTTTTCCCTTCATTTTGTTCTGTCTAGCTTCTGAAAACTCTCAAAAGGTTGGGGGAGCTGCCTATAACAGTAGACATCCTGGTGGTAAGATCAAAATATTGCTTGTCTTCAAAACTGTTACTGTTAAAAAATGCAGTGGGATCTCTAGCTTAGTTTTCTCCCATTCTTGCAGGAAACTGGCATTGGGAAGACTGTGAATTCTCTGCGCAAACATGAATTTGCTGGGGAGGCAGCGAAGAACCTTGTGGCCAAGTGGAAAAAGCTGGTGCCAGAGAGATCTGCTGACAGGTAAGCTTTTTAAAGTGATCTATTGTCTGCTCATTTCATTGCAAAGTGGACCGATGTATCGGCAGCCAATATTTATTGGCCGATTTTCGATCAATTTAAAATCATCGGCTAAAGTGTTAAAAAGGCCGATATAATAAACTGATGGTTTATTAATTTACTGTGTGAAGGCACTGAGTTGTGTAATGTCTGTTGCATAATCCAACATTTTTCTCTGGGTATAATAATTAAATACTAGGGCTGCCCGAGTAAATGACGACTAGTCGTTGTTCATACCTTATAAATCATAATAAAGAGCCTTTAAAGGGGTGGTATCACACACAGTTTCTGCCAATCTCATGTTAATCTTGAGTACATATAGAGTAATAATGCATCCGTCATATCTCCGAAAAGTCTTTAGTTTTGTCATATTTATAAAAAGATAGATACTCTAAACGGAGTCTTTCCGAAAAAAGCCGAGATCCTGGAGGCGTGTCTGCCGTCAGTGCTGTGGGCGGAGCTAAAGAGTCACGAGTGCGTGCAGCTTCTGCGTAGAGATCGTCTGCTAGCTGCGACATCATTATAAATAAAAAGGGAACAAAAACGTTTGTTGTTTACATTATATGCACTTGTGCGCCGATTGCCAACAAAACACAGACATCTGATGCAGCTTTACTCACCGCCCCCGATCTGCAAATCCAGCGCCGAACTGGGACTTGTTTACAAAGTATTCATCACCGAATTCCCGGGAACAAACAAACATACATGCACAACTCCGTTGCTGCCCCGGAAAAACAAACTTCATCCTCTGTTCCTTTAACGCTGGGTTCTTTGGGAAGCTGAAAAAGGTAATCTTTCCCTCACAACCTTTGTTTACAGGAGCTGCATCTCATTTCGGAGGCTGCGTCCTTCAGAGGTCACATTTGAAGGCTGAATACTTCATCAAGGATGTCATATTTAAGAAAAGTAACCTTAATAAAATTGACTGATATTCATTGTGAGTTGTAAAATACTGTAATTTCTTTCTTACGTTGCAATCTAACGGTTATTTTTCTTAAATAAGACTGCCTCGATGATGTATGCAGCCTTCAAAGGGTGCAGCCCCTGAATTGGGACACAGCCATCGTTGAAAAATCTCTCGGCTTCCGTATCCTGAACGAAACGCGTTGATGGGCGTGCTCTTGCTCTTGCTCTGGTTGATGTGTGTGTGTGTACGCTTATCAGGGAGAAGTGCCTAAACAAGGAATTCTGCTCTCTTTTGACTTCATATAGGCCATACTCAAAAAAGAAAACTCTCAGAATCCTGTACCGAAACTGGAAATAGTGGATTTGGCACAGAAATACTCCGTCATACGTCCAACTCGTGTTTTGAAACTTTGGCCATGTTTAGCATGAGAATCCTAGTGTAAATAAGTCAGAATGCATGAAATAGCATTACACCCCCCCCCTTTAAGCCTAATCAGTGCTCACATAAAGCTTGCCACAGCGCACCGGCAGAAGTGATGATTATGAATGCGTTGGGGAAAAACAGCAAGGAGACTGCTTTAACATTTTAATAATTCATCGATAAACTAGTGTTTTCTGTATTTTCGGCTGCAGTGATGAAGTTGACGATGCTGACTCGTAATCTCCGCGTTAGTGGACGCGCCTACATGCACGTTTCATACAGATTACATAACCTGAGAATTTTTGTTTTCTGTTTGAATTGGTTCACTTAAAAGTAGACATTTCACTTTCTATGTATATTTTTTTTCATGTGTGTGAGGCAAGTTTCCATGGAGTTTTGGTTCTTTTTTTTGGCGAACTCTAGTTAACAGAGAGAGACGGCAGACAGCGCACCCTGTTTGCTTTCATTATTTTACAAAAGCACAAAGTTTTGTTGTTATTGTGAGTGCACGCAAATAAAAGTATACTCTTTACAGATTCAAAAGATGTATAACTCTTATCTGTATGACCAAAAATGACGGGGTATTTGAAGTGTAAGTTATTGCACCGGCGCCTCCATGTTAGCTGTCATGCAGTAATATAAGTACTATTTATCTTTCACACTCCACACCAACACTTGAATAGCCCACCTTTTTCTAGGTTAATGTTAAAGCGAGCGGCCATATTTGATAAACCATATTTGAGGTCGATGAATGATAGGCGAGCGTTTGGATATCCTGCCCGATGTACTGTATATTACCTCATAGACCAGCTGTTAACGATCTGTCCGGCACAGATTGTTAGTCGACTATTAGGGGGCAGCCCTATTAAATACTTGCTAAAACAAAGTGCATATTTGTTTTGTTGTATTATGTATTTATTTTGGCCTGTTGAATGTTAAATGGATCCAATCCATGTTCAATAGAATTATTTTATGATGCAGCAGTAAACTAGCTGCTAGTATACCTTAATGCATGGGTTTTTTTAATTTAAAACATGATCAAAACACTAATCTATTTTAATGACAAAATTTCAAATAGGAGAGCAAGTGACAAATATCGGTATTTGTGTTTGGGAAAAAAAAATCCTATCTGTGCATCGCTACTTTTTAGGTAATTAAAATGCAGAAGTTGAAACTGAAACAACTGTGTTCATCTTTAGAATATGGTCATGGTCCAAAATTAACTTTTTTGCCACAACTGCCAATGGCGAGTGAATTGAAAAAAATGTATGAGCTATAAATATTTTTATATATAGTACTGTTCAAATGTTTGATGAAGATAAGATTTTCTTATGCTCAGCAAGTCTGCATTTATTTGATCAAAAATACAGTTAAATAAAAATAACTATTTTCTATTGTAATATATTGTAAAATGTAATTTATTCCTGTGATCAAAGCTGAATTTTCAGCATCATTACTTCAGTCTTCAGTGTCACATGATCCCTCAGAAATGATTCTAATGTGATGATTTGCTGCTCAAGAAACATTTCTGATTATCAGTGTTAAAAACAGCTTGGTAACTTAGGAAATCAATTTTAGGATGGAAATGTAAAAAAACCCCAGCATTTATTTGAAATGTAATTTTTTTTTGTAACATTGTAAATGTCTTTACTGTCAGTTTTGATCAATTTAACAGATCATTGCGGAGTAAAAGTATTAATTTCTTTTAAGAAAATCTTACTGACCTCAAACATTCGAACGGTAGTGAATATAAGTTACCAGTACTGATGAGTTTTACTCTTAATTTCATGTTTGGCGGGTGTTAATTTTGGAACCTTGGTTGTTGTGTTGAGATAAGAGATGAATAAGTTTATATATGGTTCATGTTTATCAAAAGACCAACTGTAAAGGAGGGGCGTTCCCACTCACGCATTAATGAGTCTGGAGGGCACAAACGAGTCCGGGAACGGTCTCCAGAGGAACCTCCGCTCATGGAGGAGGAACAACACGACGAGATGGAATACCAACCTGGCTACTCGCCCTCCCCTCCACAGCACTACACCTCACCGTACAGACACGGCAGTGCAAGGGGGTATCAGTCAGATGAGTATGAAAGCCCTCCAGAAGAGGAGCCTGAACTGGAGCCGGAGCTGGAGCTGGAGCCGGAGCCCAGTCCCCCACGAAATGACATTAGACACAGCAAGCCACACAAAGAGCCAGTCAGAGAGCACAATTCCCAAGACATACGGGAACAGGAGAGACGGAAGCACCGTCCCACGGGTGGCAGCAGCAGCAAGGAGAGGACGCATAGAGCCGAAAGGGAGCAACAGGGTGGGACGAGTCACAAATCTAAACATGATCGACATTTAAGCTCACACGAGAGCAAGAAGGAAAAGAAAGGAGGAAGTGATGGTAAGAAGCCTCTTATGATTTCCAAGATGGCATTTATTTCATAACAAACACAGTAAAAATGTTAACATTGTGATTTATTATTACAATTTAAAATAACTTTAGTATTTTTTTAAATGTAATTTATTCCTGTGATCAAAGCTGAATTTTCAGCATCATTACTCCAGTCTTCGGTGTCACATGATCCTCAGAAATCATTCTAATATGATAATTTGCTGCCCAAGAAACTAATTATCAGTGTTGAAAACAGTTGTGCTGCTTCATTTTTTTGTGGAAACGTGATTGTTTTTAAGGATTCTTTGATGAATAGAATGTTAAAAAAAAACAATTATTTGAAATATAATAATTTTTATAATTTTTTGTAACATTTTTACTGTCACTTTTGATCAATTTAATAGATTCTTTCTGAATATGAGTAATTTATTTATTCTAAGTATAAGATTTTTGCTTTTGTTCTCAAGGAAAATCAAGGGAGAGGGCAGAAGTTCCAGAGAAAATGGATGAGGATGAGGAGCCATTTGAAGCTCCAACCATGTCTTTCGAATCATTTCTCACGTACGACGCTCCGACCCCAAGCAAAAAGAAGAAAAAGCAGCCGTCGCGACCCCCTCAGCCTCCTGCCTCGATTCCTTCAGCTTCCTCTAAGTCTGGCAAGGCCAACGGGACCAGTAGTAAACGCTCAAAGTCATCCTCTTCCTCGGTGACCACGCCTGCTGTTTCAGAGAAACGCAGGAAGGTGAGGCTGAACTTGTTTTTCTGGTGTGGTGATGGGGAAACCAACTGTGTGGAAGGATTTCTAATCATTATTTCTCCAGGTAGTGGATGTGGTTCCCACTCTGCCTGATATCCCTTTGCCAGCCATCCAGCCCAACTACAGACCACTGCCCTCCATTGATCTTACACCACTGTCTCCCCAGAGACGCAAAAGTATGTGTTTTTTAGTTTTAGCAAACTTTAAAGAGGACCTATTATGCTTGTTTACATGTTCAACTTTCTTTAGTGTGTAATGTTGCTGTTTGAGCGTGAAAAACGTCTGCAAAGTAACAAAGTCCCTCCAGCAGGAGTTATTTTCTATATCAGTGTCACTGTTTCTGAACTCCCTGAAACGCCTCCATTGTAGTTTTAAGTTTTCTTCCGGGAACAAACACGTCTCTGTATTCCTCATTTAAGTAATTCCTGCCCAAGGCATATGCAAAATAAAGGCGCGGGCCTAGTTGAGTTAGTTAGTAGTGTGATGAAACTCACGGTTATAGTAAAGGGTGGGACATTCCCCAAACACGCTCGAAGCGGTTGACTAATCACAACACACTGGTCCAGCTGACTAATCAGAGCACATTGTGCTTTTCAGAAGGAGGGGTTTCTTAGAGACAGGAACTAAACAGAGTGTTAATGAGAGACTGGGAAGAGAGGAGCTGCAACAATGGAGAATATGTGAAAAGAAAATCAAGACTTTGAAAAAAAGGGCATAATATGCACTCTTTAAATCAGACTTTTACCTAACATACCTGAAAGAAACAGAATTGCAATCAAAAGAATTGTATAAATCCTGATGATTCTGTCTGCATAGACTCATAGCAACATGTTTTTCTCCTCCAGTCCCAGTGTCATACGATGAAGAGGATGCTGGCTGCGCAGGTCGACGGCTGAACTCCAAAATGGTGGTGTACTCTGGGTCCAAGACCGCGTATTTGCCGAAAATGATGTCTCTGTATGATCAGTGCATTAGAGTCCTGCAGAACAATATAGATTGTGAGTTTTCTCATTCTCTGAATATGTTTTAATAGTATTTTTAATTAAACGCTTCAATCCTTATGTCCTGTTACTGGGTCCGTTTGACATTACATAACAAATCACATCTGAAGAGTCACAGATGGCTGTGTGTGAAAAATGTGGTGACAGTAAATCGCCATGTTTAAATCACTGTAAAGGAGCTTTCCTGTAGCTCAGTGGTTAGAGCAATGCCAAGGTCATGGGTTCGATCCCAGGGATTGCACATACTCCGATACAAATGTATAGTATAATGCAATGTAAGTCGCTTTGGATAAAAGCGTCTGCCAAATGCGTAAATGTAAATGTAAATGGATGTCATGATGTTTCAGGCTGAAAAAAGTGTTTACTGCATAAATCAACTAAAAATGTATCAGTTTTTTACTGAAATTTCGTGTATTTTTTTAGCAATTGATGAAGTGGGCGGAGTGCCATTTGAGATTCTGGAGCCAGTTCTGGAGAGATGCACGCCTGAGCAGCTTTACCGGATTGAGCAGTGTAATCAGGTATGTGTGTCAACACAGTCACATGCAGATTATTTATTTCACAGTTTTAATCCCATATCTGTTGTGATCTTCTCATACATTATATTAATACGTTAAATTGATCATGTAAAGACATTCATAATGTTACTAAAGGTTTATCATAGTAGGCTCTTGGAAAGGCGGGATTTAGAGAGACCTTTATCGAACTGTTTCAGACACAGAAAAAACAGGTGATGCTGCAATATATATTATAAGAAAATTAAAGTGTTTTTTGACCTTGGATGCATGTAAACCTGTTGTAGGAGGCCTGCAAAACAAAATTAGGAGCCTTTAAAATAGCATAATAGGGCTGTTTTCAACATTGATAATAATCAGAAATTTTTTTGAGCTGCAAATTTGCATATTGGTATGATTTCTGAAGGATCATGTGACACTGAAGACTGGAGTAATGATGCTGAAAATTCAGCTTTGATCACAGGAATAAATTACATTTTAAAATATATTACAATAAAAAAAAAGTTCTTTTAAATTTTAGTAATATTTCACAATATTACAGTTTCCTGTATTTTTGATGAAATAAATACAACCTTGGTGAGCATGAGAGACTTCTTTCAAAAACATTTTTAGATCATTAACAAAGATTTTTAGCTCATTTTGGACAAATCTTTGATTGCAAGTGTCTCTTCTCAGTATTTTACAGAGGAGTCAGATGATCTGTGGATGAGACACTGCCAGCGGGATTTTAAACGTGATACCCCTCAAGAGTATGAATCCTGGAGGGAGATGTATCTCCGGCTCCATGAAGAACGGGAAGAACGTCTGCGCAAGCTCACGATGAACATCAGTTCTGCCCATGCAAACAAACCTAAAGGTGCTCACAGGCAGAAATCAGTATATTTAGATCAAACTTAATGCATAAACTTTTACTTTTCAGGAAAGCTGTCAATTTAACACGCAAAAAATTAATTAGTGTGTGTGTGTCTGGGGAGAGGANGAGGATATATTATTATTATTATTATTATTATTATATTATATTATTAAATATACATATTTGACTTAAGTCAGTTTTTATGTCTATTCAAAGCTGTCTTTAAATATCATCCATGTCATTATTTGATGAGAAAATCCCCCAAATGAAGATAACTCAATTAATTAATCAGCATATCATGCAGTTAATTCAACTAAAAATGTTTAAGCAATTGACTTAAGTTGTTTAATATCTCAATTTGCGAAATAAAAATATGGGTGTGGATTCAGTAACCAGTGCTCACAATGATAAATCAATATTTGTAATATATTATTGACTTTTAACAGGGCGGCAGGTTAAAATGGCATATGTCAACTCTGCCGCTAAGCCTCCGCGAAATATCCTCCGTCTACAAGAGAAGTTTGGCACTAAAAACGGTTCTACC
The DNA here is from genome assembly GCA_003731715.1 of Anabarilius grahami. Lineage (NCBI taxonomy): Eukaryota > Metazoa > Chordata > Actinopteri > Cypriniformes > Xenocyprididae > Anabarilius > Anabarilius grahami. The sequence goes on from RJVU01028973.1 coordinate 3,677,314, forward strand.
AGCACAAGCGCTGCTCCTCCATCTGCCAGGTGAGTGAATGCTACATTAGTCACACAGGCACTGTTTACACCTGCTATTAAGATGTTCTTTGGTTGATCAAATCACAAGTAGATGAGGGAGACCCATTCCCGTTTACACCTGCTGTTTTAATCCGTCTCGTTTGTCTACTTTCAACCACTTTTGTCCTGATTTCTTTGAGGGGAGGTTCTATGGGCGGATAAATGTATGTGTTTTTTCAGATCTTTTGATCTAATGGACAAAATAAGCTTGTGCAATTTACATATGAACGCGCCCGGAGATGACAGAAAAACACGGAGAGTAGCAGCTTTTGTTTCCGCTCTGACAGCTGCAAGACCACGCCGAACGCTGCGAGTATGTGTTAGAAATCAGGACTGGTGAGAGAACATTGGGTTTGGTATGTTATCCCATCTGGCTAGAGTGCTTCCCATTATGTTTACGTGTTAGGTCAGTAGGCGGAGAGTAGGTGGTCTTTTGTGGCTGTTCGATCATATTCGAACACATGAGCATTTCCACTACGAATGTGGCCTATTGCATGAAGCTAGTTGAACAAACTCTGAGTTTCAGAGTAGGTTTAGAGTTGACAAATCCAGATAAATCCAAGCTGGTTTAGATCAGGATCAGCTGTTGCACAACGCTCGGTATAAACTTTCTCTGTCAACTTAGGTTTAATCCAGAGTTTGTTAGTAACTCTGAAGCGCGTGCACCTGAAAGATTGACACGTGCGCCAAACGGCCAATCACACGGAACATGGAGAGCGTCCGTTTGATTCACTTCTCACGAGAGAGCCGCGCAATTCACATCTCTTTTGCAGATAAGAGATCGTTATGAAAAATATCATGAAATTAAATGCTGCAGTGAAAGTTTGAGAAGGCAAATATCTGACTATATCAATGCATGTGAATCAAAGAAATATGCCTAATAATTTATAATCTAATCATTTACATTAGTTTCACAAAGCTCAAATTAATACACACAAGCTTAATTTAAGAACTTTATATATCGATGCATGTTATATTTATATCAGTTTAAAAGCAAAGTTCAATGTCAATTAATATAATTATATGAATATACTATTATATGAATTATTTACATTTACATTTATGCATTTGGCAGACGCTTTTATCCAAAGCGACTTACATTGCATTATACTATACATTTGTATCGGAGTTTGTGCAATCCCTGGGATCGAACCCATGACCTTGGCATTGCTAGTGCCATGCTCTAACCACTGAGCTACAGGAAAGCTATTATTGTCTCTTAAATGTTTTCACTATAAACTGATTTAATTTGAAACGAGAGATACAGGGGGAGTGGCTTTATTGCATCAGATACGTGTCACTTTACTCACAGCTGATTGGTCCAGTTTGGGTTTACGATCTCTAACCCAGAATAAAACCCGCTCCAGAGCAGGTTAGCTGTGTAGCGCAAGTTACCATAGCAATGAACCCCGCTAAAAACCAATCTACCTTCATAAGCCCGAAAAACGTGAGTTTGCTCAAACTAATCTTGAACTTACCTGGGTGGAAACTGAAACTGGCTTTGTGCAACAGGCCACGGGAAGTGGTCGAAAGTGGACAAGCTCAAAACGTTTTACAGCCGTTGCCACTTGGGATCCGATCAACCAAAATGCATCTTAATACCAGGTGTAAACAGGACCATGGATGACAACAGTCACGTAGATTAATCTTTATTACGATGTTCCTGCAGAACATTTTTTTTGTAGCTGCATTATTCACCATGAATTTAAAAGGGACAATTCTTGTTTTGTTTTTTTTTATATGGAATATTCTACTATTTATTATAAATGATTCATCATTATTTTTTTTTTAATTCATGTGCCCTCTGTGACAACCATCCAATCGATTCCCAATGGACAAAATCAATTCCCGCCCTACATTCTCTCTTGTTTAAGAAGCAGTTTCACGTCACAATAAGAAAGATGACTATCGCAACTTCCCTTTCATGCCAACTTTATGATGCTAATTCTTGATTCTTCACATGCAGGATCAGACCAGCAACAAACTACAGCGCCCACAGCAAATCCACTGAGGTTGGTCAGTCTTCTTTCAGCAGTCCCCCCGAGTCCTCCTCACGCTCCTCTGCTCCCAGCACTGCCGGTGGACACAGTGCCAGAGAAAAACCACAAGTCAAAAGTGAGTCGAAAAGGAAATATGATTGCTCAGCTGCTGCTGTTACATGTTTATCTACAGCTACATGCACTTTAGCTCCTTGGATACAATGATTTCTTTCATAGAAATGGAAAGTGATGTCCGGTCTAGGAAAATTGAGTAAACATTTATTCAAATGTTATTAAATATTTGTCAACGATTTTGTAAGCATATCGTGTAGTTGTGCTTGGAGTCAATTGTGTGAAATGTAATGAAACATGCCAAATTGTACGGACATATGTTTTGGACATAATCTTTTCATACAAAGAAATTATAAACACATGCAAAAACAAGAGATAACCAACAAAATATTAATAACTGATTGTTTTAGTCAATAAATGCTTTTTCCTGTAAGCGTTTTGTTTTTCGATACATTTTTTTTTTGCAAGATAAAATAAAATCTGTCGCTGTAGTTTGCTTTTTTACCAAATAATTTTGTCAGATAAAAACCTAAACCAAGTTTAGTGTATTGTCCTTCCCTCATATTTAAATATTTTCCTCATATTTTGATGGTTTAATCAAACTTGTAGGGTCATTAAAACCCTCCGGACATAATCTTTGGCCACTACTGTATATTCACCATTATTGTTGATAAGATCATGTCCAATATTTGGTTATGTTTGAACAATTTTACCACTTTCCTGTTCTTTCTCTTTCAGAAATTGCCCCGATGATGGCTAAGACTATCAAAGCATTCAAGAACAGATTTTCTCGGCGGTAAAGGGAAAATGTTTTTGTGTGTGCGTGTGTGTGATAGAAGAGAGAACAACTGGAGGAAGAAACCTTTTATGTAATGCTTCATAGGAAATGTGCAATGCCCTCTCACTTCTTATGTTTTAATGCTTTTTAATATTACCAGTACAGCTCAATGGACGCAATCACAAAAACATATGTGCATCAGCAACCATCCTCACTCAATTGTCATAGCATGTCGTACGCTTTTTACAAACACCGAAAACAAGTGGTACACTACAGATTACCATGAGACACCACAACCCAGATTCACTGTTACATGTTTATTTAATTGCTTACTATAATCATGGCATCGTCATGGGAACTAAGTATATGATTTTATGGTAGAGTGAGAATGAGATAAGATGTAAAAAGTTCAAGGACTGTACACTTCCTCACTATCATATTTATTTTAAATCTTGGACCTGGCGGCCCTGGACCTTGCCTTGAATGAAAGATCAAGTCATTTTAATAGATTTTATGAAGTGTTCTATGGACATTTTTAATAAAATCCATGTGTTGCTCTCACTGTTTTCTTATTTATTCATGTATGAATGTATATTTAATAGTTTTACACTGAATTGTTTTGTTATGATCCAGTTCATTTTCTACTTTTCACATGAACATCATTTTTGTCATGTTTCGTCATAGCAGCTAATTCAATAATTTAATCCTTTTTTTTTTTCTTTTTTCTTATACAACAAAATAACATTTAATTTTTTAAGTTATAGAGGTTTAGAGCAGCTTGTAAGTGAGTAAATAATTACATAATTTTCCACTTAATTAAAGGATTAGTTCACTTTAAAATAAAATTTCTCTTTCAAAAATAATTTACTCACCCTCATGTCATCCAAGATGTTCATGTCCTTCTTTCTTCAGTTGAAAAGAAATGAAGGTTTTTGATGAAAACATTCCAGGATTATTTTTCTTATAGTGGACTTCAATGGACTCCAAACGGTTGAAGGTCAAAATTACAGTTTCAGTGCAGCTTCAAAGAGCTTTAAACGATACCAGACGAGGAATAAGGGTCTTATCTAGTGAAGCGATTGGTCATTTTCGAAAAAAATTTAAATGTATATGCTTTATATAAACAAACGATCGCCTTCTAAGTGCTTCCGCTTTCCGTATTCTTCAAAAAGCTTACGCCGTATGTCCTACGCCTTCCCTATTGTACTTACAGAACGAACGCAGCGCCAGTTAAATTTTTTCCGTAAGTAGAATAGGGAAGGCGTAGGACATACGGCGTAAGCTTTTTGAAGAATACGGAAAGTGGAAGCGCTTACAAAGGCGATCATTTGTTTATATAAAGCATATACATTTAATTTTTTTTCGAAAGTGACCAATCGTTTTGCTAGATAAGACCCTTATTCCTTGTCTGGTATCGTTTAAAGCTCTTTGAAGCTGCACTGAAACTGTAGTTTTGACCTTCAACCGTTTGGAGTCCATTGAAGTCCACTATAAGGAGAACAATACTGGAATGTTTTCATCAAAAACCTTCATTTCTTTTCAACTGAAGAAAGAAGGACATGAACATCTTGGATGACATGAGGGTGAGTAAATTAAGTAAAGTGAGTAAATTAATCCTTTAAATCGCTTTTAATTTGTTGGAACCGGAACAAATTGTTTTGTTTCCACTTTATTTACGGTGACGCGCAGACGCGGAGTGATCATTGCGTCACCACAACGCGACTCCAAACTCTGCTCCTCATTGGTTCTCTTGCTTTTTAAGGTCCAATCACATCCCACCTCTCTTCTTTGCGTGTTGTCTACTTTGCCACTTCCACCACCTGTGCAACTGTGCGATTTCAGCAGCATATGTCACACAAGCCGCTCGAGCTCTCGCATATATCTCCTCGTTGAGCGTAGTTGTGAGTGTTTTGGCACTTTTTCCGTTGCCGAAGTGCAAGTTCACACCATGTCTGGACACGGTCACGGCCACGGCGGTGGACACAGTCACGGCTGCTGTGAATGCGATCACGAGCCCGCAGAGCGAGGAGTGGAATATGAGCTGTACAGACGCATTGATATCGAGAAGCTTCAGTGCTTGAACGAGAGCCGAGATGGAGACGGTAAACTGGTGTTTAAGCCTTGGGATCAACGCACTGACAGGACGAAGGTACGCAATTAACCTGGAATAGTTTTTGATTGAAAGAAGTTTAGAGCCTATCTATCTATCTATCTATCTATCTATCTATCTATCTATCTATCTATCTATCTATCTATCTATCTATCTATCTATCTATCTATCTATCTATCCTATCTATCTATCTATCTATCTATCTATCTATCTATCTATCTATCTATCTATCTATCTATCTATCTATCTATCATGCACTGGCTGTTATATTATCATATTGCTGTTCTAATGTATGTCTCCCATTTTATTTTCAGTTTGTTGAAAGTGATGCTGACGAGGAGCTTCTGTTCAATATACCGTAAGATTTATACAGCATTCATCCTCCTGGACTCATTTCAGTTCTGTTCTATTTAATACTATTTGTCTGGGTAAGAAATGCTTTGGCAGCAGATGTGGATGCAGTTCATGAGCATGCTTAAATCTGCAGGTTTACAGGTAGCGTGAAGCTGAAAGGGATCATTATTGCTGGAGAAGATGATGAGTCACACCCAGCTGAAGTGAGACTGTGAGTTTGCTCTCGCTGTGAAATGAGACCTCTTGCAGCCTCACATATGGATAATACAATTTAGATGAATGAGTGTTGCAACTTGCTGAGCAGTTTGTTTTAAGAATATTAATACGTGCAGTTGCAGCACTAAATTTTATAAACTGTAAAATACACTCCTGGGGGGAAAAAAAGTGGGAAAACAGTAAGCTTTTAATTGTCTTAACCACAAATTATTGCTCAGGAAATTAGCAAAAGGATTAGTTCACTTCAGAATTAAAATTTCCTGATAATTTACTCACCCCTCATGTCTTCCAAGATGTTTATGTCTTTCTTTCTTTAGTAGAAAAGAAATTAAGGTTTTTCAGGAAAGCATTCCAGGATTTTTCTCCATATAGTGGACTTCAACAGGGACCAATGGGTTGAAGGTCCAAATGTCAGTTTCAGTGCAGCTTCAAAGAGCTCTACATGATCCCAGACGAGGAATAAGAGTCTTATCTAGTGAACCGATCTGTCATTTAAAAAAAATAAAAATAAAAAATTATATACTTTTTAACCACAAATGCTCGTCTTGCACTGCTCTGCGATGCGCATTATGTAATCATGTTGGAAAGGTCATGCGTGACGTAGGCAGAAGTACCGAGCAAGTGTTAACAAAGCGAACGTGCGAAGACTAAGTGAAACGGTCTTTACAAAAAAGAGAAAACAAAGATTTTGGACAATTTTGAAGTTAGAGGAGAAAATGAGGTCACGCGTGACCTTTCCAACGTGATTATGTAATGCGTGCCGCATCACAGAGCAGTGTAAGATGAACATTTGTGGTTAAAAAGTATATTTTTATTTTTATTTTTTTTAGAAAATGGCCGATCATTTCGCTAGATAAGACCCTTATTCCTCGTCTGGGATCGTGTAGAGCTCTTTGAAGCTGCACTGAAACTGACATTTGGACCTTCAACCCGTTGGTCCCTGTTGAAGTCCACTATATGGAGAAAAATCCTGGAATGTTTTCCTCAACCTTAATCTTGGATGACATGGGGGTGAGTAAATTATCAGGAAATTAATTCTGAAGTGAACTAATCCTTTAAAAAGCCATTGCTGTCTTCGAAAACTTAATTTTGTCTTTGAGGTTTTTGGAAGAATATGGGAAGTTGTGTGTGTGGAGTGATGAATCACAATGAAACATGACTTGCAAGGTGATGCTCCAGAGCTGCTGAGAAATATAATAATAAGTGAAGCATGAAGGGGAGCCTTTTTAGCTATTTCATTGTGAAAAGTCATACAGGAGAATATTGCAGAATGGCTTGCTTCCCACAAATTAAAAATTATGTAAAGAGGAATGATCAGATGTTGTTTTCAACAAGACAATGCTCCTGCCCAAACTGCAAAGACAACCAAGAAGTGGCTTGAGAACAAGTTTTGGCCTGGTCTAGTCCAGATTTGAACCCTATAGTGAATATTTGATCTCGCATTAAACTCAGACGAACTGGGAGACATTTTTCAACTACCTACGAACTGTTTGAAGCCAACTGTTCTCTGACCCCAACTTAAATTTTAAAATCTTGAATACTTTTGAGCACAGACTTAAGTTTGGTCAACTTATAAAGGGGACACTTGGCAGATTATTTTAGAAGTGAAAGAAAAATTTTATTGAAGTTTTAGTTTAGGAAAATGTAAAATGTAAAAATATGATTTCTTATAATTTATATAAAATATATTTTACAAAACTGTTTACTCTAAAACTGCAAGGAAATCAAATCTAAAATCTAATCAAGTTTTGAATTTTAGGTTGATATCTGAAAAATTTAGCTTTCAGTAAGATTTTGTTTGGGCGCAGTACCAAACCTTTCCACTAGAGACCATCCAGGCTCCATTGGTGACCACATAAGGACTCTTCCATTTCTATATAGCCCATGGTTTGAGTGACCTAAACATTTATTTCCATAATGTTCATACAATTTATAAAACTGAAATCCTATTCAGAAGTAGTATGGGCAGAATGGCAGTATTTGGTTTGAATTCAACCTTAAACAAACATGTAAAAGACAAGATTTTTCATTGCTATTTCAAAATAAATGTCTGAACATGCCTTACAAGTCTGAAAATATTGTTGCGAATTAATAAATTCCGGTTCCTCTGTCTTTTGTCTTGAAAATCAGAAATCTACAAATATGAAAACTAAATTTTAGATTAGGTTTAGACTAAGATATTGTTTTAAATGTATAATGGCAAATGTCCTGCCTTTTAAGGGGTTACAGAAAACAAAAGGGAAGGTTATTCCATCTTATCTACAGTATTTGTGCAGTTCTCAATAAGCAGTGATTTGTGATTAAAATGCCATTAAAAGACCACTAAATATTTTGCTATTTCTGGCGTGGCCCAGTTTAATTTTTTGCCCAGGAGTGTAGTTTTGTGTCTGTTGTGTTAGATTTGTTTAACAGATGTAAATAATGATAATGAAGTGCAAAAACAATTTTATGAACACATGCTTTTATGGAGCTTTGCAAATATTTAGATATTCTTTACAGTGTCTGTTGCATCGTATAAACACGCCGAGCTGAAATGAGACTGAGTTTGCTCTTGCATCGTCACATATGGATTATGCATTTACAATTTACATGAATACGTGTTGCAACTGGGTGCTTTTTGAGCAGGTTCAAGAACATACCCCAAATGTCATTTGATGATACAAGCAGAGAGCCAGAACAAGCCTTTCGTCTAAACCGGGATCCACTTGCTGAGCTTGAGTATCCAACCAAGTAAGCTATTTTAAGTATGTTAACATGCTTAAGCACATTAATTATACATCCTGAATGTTAGACACTACAAATCTATGTTGACCACCCCCAACATTTTATTTAGGATTGCGAGATTCTCCAATGTGGAGCACTTATCTATCCACATATCTCGAAACTTTGGGGCAGAATCCACTCGTGTGTATTACATTGGTCTGCGGGGAGAATTCACACAGGTTAGTACTGGATCCTGCTATAACAATAACACCAGTTCCATCATCACTATTAATAACTGGTTGAAAATGCACCATATTACAATATTACACTAGTGTCGCTGTTTCAATAAAAATAGGATAAAAAAATCCTTCATCTTTCTATCCCTCTTTCAGGCTCACAGACATGAGGTGACGATCTGCAACTATGAAGCAGCAGCCAATCCATCAGATCACAAAGTGAAGAGCATCACGCCGCAAACACAGTTCATATCATGACAAATGGAGGAAAGAGAATCTCTCGCGTGCTGTGTGAAACTATAAAAGTGTGCATGAGTTTTGATAATGGTGAGATGAACGGATTTATTTAGGAGGGTTTGTTCGTCTGTGAATGTGCCAATAAATATTTAAGCTATATAAGCATAATTACTGAATGTATGCTTATGTCAAATAAACACTGTGTACTTCAAATAACAGAACAGATGAGCCATGCAAGAAGTCTGTTCTTTAAAAATCTAGTGGAAGGTTTTGCAATATCGTACTCATCCATTTAATATTTCTTTTGCATAGTTGCTTTGAGTCAAATGAGAGATTAAAAACCATTTAGGAAAATGTGTTCTAATCGGGTTCTCGAAGTGTTTAATATTGATGGATTCCTGCAGTTTGTTTAATAAGAAATCTTCCTGGTTAATTTCAACCACTTTTGGGATTTCATAATATCATGCATATTTTATAACAGCTTATGCATTATGCTGCTCTTAATTAAATAAACATACAATCTCAATTCATGGGTTTTTCACGAATAAATGTGACAGGAGCAGTGAGTTTTGAGCATCCATCTCTTTAAATCCATCTCTCCTCACTTACGCATAATGTGTTGCTGTAAAACAAACCACTGATAAGTTAAGAAAACCCATAATTATATTTTGTTTAGAATTATAACTAAGGCTTTTCTTAGCTTAAAATGTTTGTTGCAAGTGCAACCAGGATGTGCTAAATATTAGAATGTTTAAAATAGCTGTTGTGGTTATTTGTTTAATCGATTTTCAACAAATAAATAGTTTATATATATATAAAAAACAAATTTATATAAGACTTAAAACTTGAATTGTGCTTTGCTTTATTTAGTGTCACAAAGTCTGCTTGCACTGCAAATTTCACAATCCATAAAATTATTTGCATTAGTAGTATTACATTTTGTGAATTTAAAGGGATAGTTCACCCAAAAATTAAAATTCTGTCATCATTTACTCCGCCTCAAGTTGTTCCAAACCTGTATACATTTCTTTGTTCTGCTAAACACAATGAAAGATATTTGAAAGAATGTTTGTAACCAATCAGATCTCGCCCCTTAGTAGGAAAAAAAATACTATGGCAGTCAATGCGGGTGAGATCTGCCCGGTTACAAATATTCTTCCAAATATCTTCCTTTGTGTACAGCAGAGCAAAAAGATTTACACAGGTTTGGAACAACTTGAGGCGGAGTAAACGATGACAGATTTTAAATTTTTGGGTGAACTGTCCCTTTAAGAGACATTTAAAAACATTTTTTTTTACATTAGCTTTTGATCATGTATGAGTCACGAGGTATTGTTGCCGGTTTTAGGATTTTTCCCGAATGTTTTTTGCAGATTTATTTTTTGCAATACTTCTATTTGATTCTTTCAGTATATTGTAGTCATCAACACTGTTGTTTCATTTTGTGCTTTATAAATAAATTAGAATTGGGATTTTAGCCTCACACTTAAAGGATTAGTTCACTTTCAAATGAAAATTTCCTGATAATTCACTCACCCCCATGTCATCCAAGATGTCCATGTCTTTCTTTCTTCAGCCGAAAAGAAATTAAGGTTTTTGATGAAAACATTCTAGGATTTTTCTCCTTATAGTGGCCTCCAAACGGTTGAAGGTCAAAATTACAGTTTCAGTGCAGCTTCAAAGAGCTCTACATGATCCCAGACGAGAAATAAGGGTCTTATCTAGAGAAACCATCGCTCATCTTCTAAAAAAAACGAATTTAAATTTTATATAAATGCTCATCTTGAACTAACTCTCTTCTTCTCTATTAGAATTCCGGCAGTGTAGACGCTGCTAAGTGTATTACTGCCCTCCACAGGTCAAAGTTTGAACTAATACTTGCACCAGCATATTGTATATGACAATTTTAGTTAGTTAGAAAATGAGTGATGGTTTCTCTAGATAAGACCCTTATTCCTCGTCTGGGATCGCGTAAAACGCTTTGAAGCTGCACTGAAACTGTAATTTTGACCTTCAACCGTTTGGGCTCCATTGAAGTCCAATATAAGGAGAATAATCCTGGAATGTTTTCATCAAAAACCTTAATTTAAAGAAAGAAAGAAAGACACGAACATCTTGGATGACATGATCAATTTTAATTTGAAAGTGAACTAATCCTTTAAAAAATATTTTAATAGCCTCAAATCGCTGCCTTTGTCAAATTTAAGCTCACGCGGTTGAACAACAGCGGTGACGTCACGACGCCGTGTCTCCGCCCCTCTCCGGCAGAAGGAGCGGAAGTTCCGTTGTGACCTGGGCTAGCAAGCGGTGAGTCAATAAATTTGTAGCAGTGGGCCGCTGTTTATATCTGCTTTTTTTCTGTCTGAACCCTCAAATTTAGTCTACCCCTTGGCCTTGGCTTTATCGATCGCTATAAAGGCGCAAGCTTGCCGCTGAGCAGCGTAATAATGGGCTTAATCGCGGGGGTAGAGAGATCCAGATAGCTCCATCTATGAGGCTGGGGATTCATTGAGACAATAATACAGGCGGAACAGGATTAAGCTGCCTAACTGCGATCGTGTCGCTCGAGTATTAATGAAGCGACCTAGCGGCTTTATTTATACATGTATCCTGTCCTTGATTCTGACAGGCTGGGAAAAACGAGCTATGCTTCGTCCGTTTCTCTATTGTTTTCACTGCCCATCCCTTTTCCTGTTCTTTCTGAATATATAATCGTGGTATTCACGCGAAGGATCGCATTAGAGATGATCAATACAGTCATTTGTTAATGTGCATCAATAAGCCATTGTGTAAACTGGTGCTGCATAAGAACACCATGCACTTTCATTGGGGGAAAGTCATTCCTTCTTGTGTTTGTCATTAGCAGGTGGTTTAATAAAAGTATTTGATAACATATAAAGTCCAGACTGAACCCATAAAACCACGTTCATTCAAGTGTTTGCTTAAACTTGTGGGTCACCCACTAATGAAAGCATTAAACTGGAGTGTTTTGCCTCCTGCAGCTGTCAAGATTTGATTTCTCAGCACTGTCATGTGGTTCCAGGAAAACAGTGACCCGTGGTTTTCATTTAGGCTTCATTAGAAACAGTTTTCTGAGAACGTCTGCAAGTACAAACTTGTGATCCGCACAGCCAACAGTAGAAAATTAAGATCTCTGGGTGTGATTCTCATAAGCGTCGGCGCTTATCCAGTGGGCTAAATCACCCTGTAATTTTTCACTTTTTCTTTCCCTCGTCTAGATTTCAATAGAGCCCTTTTAGTTTTAGATGGGCATGAATTGCTGGTTAAAATGACTTTAAAGGATTAGTTCACTTTAGAGTTAAAATTACCTGATAATTTACTCACCCCCATGACATCCAAGATGTTTATGTCTTTCTTTCTGCAGTCGAAAAGAAATTAAGGTTTTTAAGGAAAAAATTCTCCATATAGTGGACTTCAACAGGGACCAACGGGTTGAAATGTCAGTTTCAGTGCAGCTTTAAAGAGCTCTACACGATCCCAGACGAGGAATAAGGGTCTTATCTAGTGAAATGATCGGCCATTTTCTAAATTTTTTAAAAAATTATATACATTTTAACTACAAATGCTCGTCTTGCACTGGTCTGTGATGTGCCACACATTACGTAATCACGTTGGAAAGGTCACGTGTGACGTAGGCGGAAGTACCGATCCAGTGTTTACAAAGCGAACGTGCAAAGACTAAAGGCCTTTGCACACTGAGTCCGAAATTTTCGCATGCGTTTTTTCGTATTCGTAATCCTAAAAAATCGTCGCACACTGAGTCCGATGCGTAAAAATGAATGCGTTGCGAAAAAATCGCAAAACAACACAAAATGAAGTCTTCAAGCAGTGAGCACGATTTAGTTGTCTCCTCTTCTTAAAAAGAGAAAAAGAAAGAGGAAATATTGGGTCCATTCAATCCCGAGATTGCATAGAGAGAAAGGAGAGTTCACCTCATCAAGGAGCTGCGGGATTATCCCGAGCGTTTCAAAGTTTACTTCGGGATGTAAGTGGCTCAGTTTGATGCTTTACTACTGGCACAATCTGTCTTTATATTCTGTATCTTTGTATTCCGCACGATGTTTGTCATTAAGTGCTGCTATTTTGTGCTGTAGAAGATGTGGATCAACTTGCCAGATGGCATTCTGGATTTTTACGTTCGCGTACGGTGGCTCTGAATTGTCAAAACGTCTCTCAAAATGCGTGCCACGGATGCGAAAAACGCAGAAAATCGAAACTGATCTGAATTTTTTTTTGACGGACGAAAGTTTCGGAGGCAGTGTGCAAACGCGATTGACATAACGTGAGGTCGAATTTATTTTTTTACGTGTGAAAGTTTCGCATGCGAATTTCGGACTCGGTGTGCAAAGGCCTACCGCGGTATTTCCGCCTACGTGATTACGTAATGCGTGGCGCAGTGCAAGACGAGCATTTGTGGTTAAAATGTATATAATTAAAAAAAATTTTTTTAGAAAATGGCTGATCATTTCGCTAGATAAGACTCTTATTCCTCGTCTGGGATCATGTAGAGCTCTTTGAAGCTGCACTGAAACTGACATTTGGACCTTCAACCCGTTGAAATCCACTATATGGAGAAAAATCCTGGAATGTTTTCCTCAAAAACCTTGATTTCTTTTCGACTGAAGAAAGAAAGACATAAACATCTTGGATGACATGTGGGTGAGTTAATTATCAGGGAATTTGAATTCTGAAGTGAACTAATCCTTTAACAACCAACTTTTGTTAATCATTCTGCAGCCTGCTGACAGTTTCTTTCTAAAATCGCTGGTTTGTATCTTTAATAACCATTTATCCAATACTTATTGCCTGGGCCTTTGTATTTTGCATAAACATGTTGTACTGATTGCTTTTGAACTTGTTGTTTTTGTATTTTTCTTAAAGCACTCCTCACATTGTATGTGTGGCAACAATATGTCTGTACCTCTGCTCGCTGAAGCCGTGACGGTGTCCGGGACGGAGAAGGAGACGGCTGTGGTGAGAGACCGGTCCAATCATTAACTAAAACCTAAAGTTGCCCAAGTGATTCATTAGCATTACACAGGCTTCAAATATACCAAATCAGTTTCCTCGAAGGGTAGGTTCACCTGAAAATAAAAATTCTCTCATCATTTACTCATCGTCATGTTATTCCAAACCCATAAGACTTTGGTTCATCTTCTTCAGAACACAAATTGAGGTATTTTTAATTAAATCTGAGAGGTTTCCAGGTAACCAAAACTCCAAAAAAGGTCATAAAACAAGAATCGAGTTGTTTAATCCAAGTCTTCTAAAGAGACACGATTGCTTTATATGATACACAGATTTCATTTAGACTTTTATTTACATCTAAACAATGATCGCTTGTGACATGTATAGCATATGTGATTTTTCTCTATGTATGTGTGTTTACATGTGAATAAAAGCCTAAATTAAATCTGTTCAGCATAGAAAGTGATCATATCTCTTCATAAGACTTGGATTAAACTGTTCAATTCATATGGATTCATTTCACGACACCTTTATGACCTTTTTGGATGAGTTTAAGTTTTGGTTACCTGGACTTTCAAAAGAGGGACAGAAACCTCTCAGGTTTCATTACAAATATCTTCATATGCATTTCAAACATTAACCAAAGTCTTGTGGGTTTGGAATGATGTGAGGGTGAGTAAATGAAGACAGAATTTTCATTTTTGGGTGAACTGTGCCTTTAATAGGGTCTGAATGAAAGTCTATCTGCTGCCTTTTTTATTGGAAGATAGATTCATAGAAAACTCAAGCTTGCTATTGAGATGGTATCTTCGTATAAAATTACCAAGAGTCAGCATCGAACACAGGAAATCGGGCCTCTTTTCGGCTTTGCAGAGATTAGTTTCACATCATATTCTGTTAACTTTGCAGGTGATCTTCCTTCATGGCTTGGGTGACACAGGGTAAGTTCTGTTCATTACCTGCCTGTTGCAGGGTCTTTTAATGCCCCTCATCCTGCATGGAAATAACCCTGTCGTGTTACTTCTTATAGACACGGCTGGGCTGATTCCATGATGTCTATTAGACTGCCGTACATCAAATACATCTGCCCGCACGCGTAAGTGACAGACTGTGAATTGCAAAACATTTTAGACGCATTGGTTGTTGTGCAACAAAGAACTATTGTTAGTTTCACTTTAGTTTCTTTGTGTAGTTTATTGCAAATGAATACTTTCTGACTCTAGACCCCGAATCCCTGTAACGCTGAACATGAAGATGACCATGCCCTCATGGTAAGTTGCCTCTGCGGCGCATAACATTAAAATTCTAGTATATTTACATAAAAGTGCTGTGGGGATTTAAACCTGAAAGTAAACCATGTTTGATGATTTTGAAAAATGTCAAACAAAGGAAATGCATGATGTAAATGAAGTATTTCAGAACATGTACTGTCATGTGACTCTTTGTACAGACAGTCAGGTGATACACACTTGTGGTTAAAGCAGGAAGGAGTAAACCAAAGACATTCTGAAATTCATGTTACATTTTTCAGTTGTCATGTTACTCAAATTGTTATTTTGAGTAATATATAATATAATATAATATTAAACAGCTTCGCAATCACAAGAATACATTTTAAAATATATTGCATTTTAAAAACACCTTAAAATAGAAACCAGCTTTTTTAAATGTAATAATATTTCACAATATTAAATATTTTTACTGTATTTTTTATTAAATAAATGCATCCTTGATGAGCATATATGACTATATAATCAGTGTTATTTATAATATAATCAGTGTTAGTTTTTATTTTATTTTTATAGTTTTATTTTATTTTTAGCAATTTCATTATATGCTTTTGTCATTGTTTTTATATATTTAGGTTTATTTTTATTTCAGTTTGAGTTTTAGTTTTCATTTATCTTCAGTTAATAATTTTAGCGCTTCAACTTAAACTTATTTCAGTTTATAATTTTCATTTAGTTTACATTTTTTAAAACTAATTTATTTCAATTAACAGAGATGTTTTTAATAGTTTTAGATAATATAATATAAAATGGGGGAAACTGTATAAATAAAATGCTAAATAAAAGCATTTTCACTAGTGGACTCATACTTTTGCAGTCATGGATTGCCCCTTTAATTCTTGTCTAATTTTTTTTCTTTTCAGGTTTGACCTGATGGGCTTAAGCCCAGAAGCCCCAGAGGATGAAGCAGGGATTAAGCGAGCAGCAGAGAACAGTGAGCAAAATTTGTTTTTGGACACACATTCACATTGGAGCAGTTTCCTGAATACAGCATAAACTGTCCAAGACTTGAAAACATCCAAAAATTGGCTTAGTCTGTGTCAGCGAATGTAAAACCACATGAAGAAACGCGTGTAATGTGAGAGAATATTGTTATATGCTAAAACTTGATTATGTGGCGCTAAATATAGACCGCTCCCTCTCTTCAACAGTAAAGGCCATCATTGATCACGAGGTAAAGAATGGTATACCATCCAATCGTATTATTCTTGGTGGCTTCTCTCAGGTAAGTGATCCATCCTGAAAGTTTGTACTATCATTTAAATTGCTGACTGCAGATGATCTTCAGTTCCTGCTGTGTTTTCTGATGTTCAGGGTGGAGCTCTGTCTCTCTACACCGCTCTGACCTCTCAGCAGCAACTAGCGGGTGTTATTGGACTTAGTTGTTGGCTTCCACTTCACAAGACTTTCCCACAGGTACAAGACAGTCAGCTGTGTTGGAGTTTGTGTGAGAATGTGTCTGTATAATATATATATAATTTATTAGGGCTGGGGTAAAAATATCAATTTCTCGGTTTAATTGATTGATTGATTGTCATTTTGATGAACTGATATTCATTCTTAAATCCCAAAAATAGGTCTATGGCTGTTTTCAGGTGATGCGTGAACAAAACTTCACTAAACATTATTTGTAGCGTGCCTCCCATCCAATAAATTGCAATAAGCTTTGTGTTTTGTTACTTTTGATATGAAACTAATTCTGTCAATTTTATATTGAAATTCAAATAATAAATAAAGCGCCTCAGTTCAAGCGAAGCGCATGTGAGCGGATCATCTCTTCCTCTTTACTACTAGTTATAGAATGAAATAAACATGAATGAACATCAGAAAGTATGTTGAAATAAACAGTACAACTCACTGAAATATGCATCGTGTAATCGCTCAATCAGTGTTTAAACCATGGAAATTCGTCGATAAAACATCTTGTCACTTAGTTATATATACCTCAGGAAAGCCATTTACATAGTTTGATATTTAGTTAATTAAAAACTCTAGAGAGGTGCATTTAGCTAAATATATGCACTGTATTCTTTAAATTATTATTTAACACTAATCTTCAATATTTAATATGTTTGAATAAATCAGTTATATGACAGCCACTGTTTAAATGTTTATATTTCAAAAAGCGAATTGGAGTAGAAACATAATTGTCATTAAAAAGTTATTATTATAAAAACTGCCTTATGTGCAATTTTAAATGTTTGTCTACAAATCAGACATGTAATGGAGGCTACATGATATATATCCAAATTAATCAGTATTGAATCGAAATCTGAATTTAATTTGAAATTGTACGCTTGTGGATCGATTTTATGTCAATGCCCAGCCCTAATGTCAATATATGTAATCCAATATGTATCTGCTTTTTTCTCCATTAGGCTGCAAGTGGGAGTGGAAACAAGGGCACTCCCATTCTGCAGTGTCATGGCGAGATGGATCCCATGATCCCGGTGCAGTTCGGGGCCATGACAGCAGAGAAGCTCAAGACCATCGTCTCCCCACAGAATGTCACCTTCCGCAGCTATCCGGGTCTCATGCATAGCTCCTGTCCTCAGGTCAGACTTTCTGTAGCGTTCGCAGAAACCTCAGTTTAACTAATTTTACCATGTGCAAATTTATTATGAAGGATTTCATAGATTTCCATTTGAATCAATTTGGACCTACCTATACGTCTTCATTTGATTAGTTGTCCTTTGTTTATTTTGATAGTAATACACAAAAGTTTGGGGTCAGTAAGATTTTTTTTTTTTAATGTTTTTGATTTTAGTCTCTGATTACCAAGGCATTTATTTGCTCAAAAATACAGTAAAATACAGCAAAAGTAATATTGTGAAATATTACCATTTAAAAGACCTGTTTTTTATTTCACTATATATTAAAATGTAATTTATTCCTGTGATCAAAGCTGAATTTTCAGCATCATTACTCCAGTCTTCAGTGTCACATGATCCTTCAGAAATCATAATATGCTGATTTGCTGCTCAAGAAACATTTCTTATCAATGTTGAAAACAGTTGCGCTGCTTCATATTTTTGTGGAAACCATGATACTTTTTCTGATGAGTAGAAAGTGCAAAAGAAAAGCATTTGTTTGAAACAGACATTGTAAATGTCTTTATAGTAGTTGTCTTTTCATTTATTGTCTTTTGATCAATTTAACGTGTCCTTGCTGAATAAATGTATTAATTTCTTGAAAATAAAATCTTACCTACCCCAAACTGTTAAACAGTAGTGTAAATATTGCTAAGATTTAGAAGCAAACTCCTGTTTAGTTCACCCAAAAATGAAATTTCTGTCATTAATTACTCACCCTTATGTCGTTCCACACCCGCAAGAACTTCGTTCATCTTCAGAAAACAAATTAAGATATTTTTGATGAAATGCGAGAGGTGTATGACTCGTCCAAAGACAGCAATATAATCAACACTTTCAAGGTCCAGAAATGTACTAAAGATATCATTAAAACAGTCATGTGACTGCATTGGTTCAACCTTAAAGGTGCCATCGAATGGAAAATTGAATTTACCTTGGCATAGTTGAATAACAAGAGTTCAGTACATGGAAATGACATACAGTGAGTCTCAAACACCATTGTTTCCTCCTCCTTATATAAATCTAATTTGTTTAAAAGACCTCCGAAGAACAGGCGAATCTTAACATAACACCGACTGTTACGTAACAGTCGGGTTTATTAATATGTACGCCCCCAATATTTGCATATACCAGCTCATGTTCAAGGCATTACACAAGGGCAGCCAGTATTAACGTCTGGATCTGTGCACAGCTGAATCATCAGACTAGGTAAGCAAGCAAAGACAACAGTGAAAAATGGCAGATGGAGCAATAATAACTGACATGATCCATGATATCATGATATTTTTTGTAATATTTGTAAATTGTCTTTCTAAATGTTTCGTTAGCATGTTGCTAATGCACTGTTAAATGTGGTTAAAGTTACCATCGTTTATTACTATATTCACGGAGACAAGACTGTCGTTATTTTCATTATTAAACACTTGCAGTCTGTATAATTCATAAACACATCTTCTTTCTTTATAAATCTCTCCAACAGTGTGTAATGTTAGCTTTAGCCCGTTAGCCACGGAGCACTATCAAACTCATTCAGAATCAAATGTAAACACCCAAATAAATACTATACTTTACATGATCTGATGCATGCATGCAGCATGCATGACGAACACTTTGTAAAGATCCATTTTGAGGGATATATTAGCTGTGTGAACTTTGTTTATACTGTTTAAGGCAAGCGCGAGCTCCGGGGGCTGGGAGCGTGAGGAATTAAAGGGGCCGCGCAGCCTGAATCGGTGCATTTCTAATTATGCCCCAAAATAGACAGTTAAAAAAATTTATTAAAAAAAATCTAGGGGGTATTTTGAGCTGAAACTTCACAGACACATTCAGGGGACACCTTAGACTTATATTACATCTTGTAAAAAAACGTTCGATGGCACCTTTAATGTTATGAAGAGACGAGAATACTTTTTGTGCGCAAAACCAAAAAAAAAAAATTACTTTATTCAACAATTTCTTCTCTTCTGTGTCATTCTCATGCGTTGTTTACGTCAGAACGCCGACTCATTTTTGGCCGGCTCCTGCGTCAGCATCACACGCATGTGTCGTGCTGATCACGTGATCAGCTTTGGCCAATACTGAGCTGGCATTCGGACGCAAACATGGAAGCGTGCTGCGTCACCTGCATGAGGATAATGACAGGGAAGAGAAGAGATTGTTGAATAAAGTCGTTACTTTTATTTTGTTTGTGCGCACAAAAAGTACTCTCGTCTCTTCATAACATTAAGGTTGAACCACTGCAGTCACATGACTGTTTTAACGATGTCTTTAGTACCTTTCTGGACCTTGAAAGTGTTGATTATATTGCTTTCTATGGATGAGTCATGTACCTCTCTGATTTCATCAAAAAACTCTTAATTTGTGTTCTGAAGATGAACGAAGGTCTTACAGGTGTGGAACGACATGAGAGTAATTAATTAATTAAATAATTTTCATTTTTGCGTGAACTAACCTTTTAATAGGACACAACATGTGTAACAGGATGAGGTCTGAACTGAAATCATGCAAAATACAATGTTGTACAGTAGTTATTATTTGTTCTAACACTCATACTTCTCTCTGATTGGCTTTACAGGAGATGTCTGCTGTGAAGGAATTCATTGAAAAGCAGTTGCCCCGAGTCTGACCTCAATCTTAACTCACTGTGACCCTTAGACACTGACCTCTCACCTCCGACCTGCCATTCTCTCACAGGAAACAGCCATGATCCCCTACAACACGAACCATACATGCGCATGAACATTCAGTTGTACATACTGTGAACATGCAACACCATGTCATCTCACGCCTTTCTTTGTAATTTCATACCTCATTAAATAGTGATATTATTATTATTATTATTATTATTATTAGTGACAACATTTGGCATCCGTACATACAATAGTATCCCATGAAACTTTGCTTTTTTCTTTAAGGAAGACTTATTAACTTTCATCATACATTCCTGTAAGCATTAAATCCGTTTCCCAGTATCTCAGTATCAGTCTCTTTCTCTCAAGCAAGGCGGGAAAGGTAAAATTTTTCTAGACGGCTCTATAGCAGAACTTGGGAGACAGTTCAGATGCTTCAAGTCTGTGGTGGTGGAGGAAGTTAGTGAGAGCCGGTGCTGTCTGGAGTGACTCGCGTCACGCTGCTCTGCATGCTGGTCTCATGGTGCATGTCTGCGGTGGGGCTTCGTCGGGATGCTGCAACTCATACTTTTGTTTGTTTGTTTGTTTTAGCAAATAAACTACTCATTCGAATCTTCCAGTATGCCTTGTTTTTCATGGAATAAGAAATCTGACACAAAGTCTATATGCAAAATTAGGTGATTTAATTACACAATGCAAGAACTTGTATAATAAGCTTCTTTAAAATAAACCTTTTACAACAAACGCACATAACCAGCTTTAGATCTGAGTATCTTACTGTAAAATAATCAACGATACTAAGCTCTTGACATAATAATAATCAAAGTGAGTCACTCCAGACGGGGCCGATAATATTTTCCAAAATAGCTTCCCAAATCCTCCCTAATTCCCTGTTCACCTCATAACCACATCATCCTCCACCCACGTGACCAAACACATTCAAGTGTTCTGGGGTCTCAGATGGCATATGTATATATATTTCAGGTTCCATATTAATGCATAAAAGTATTGTTTACTGACACGACCTATTAACAAAAGATGGAAGGTCACAGTTACGCAGCGGATTAAGCCTGCTGATATTAAAGGATTATGAGGTAACCTTGATTAGCTATTAAAATTGAAATATGAGTTTGCAAACGTGGATGCTATAGTCAGTTTGCTTGTATACATTTGAAAATGGATTATTAAAATGTGTGATGATATCTCTAAACCAGTTGTTTGCAAAGTAGTGAATGTTGCTTTTTTAATCTAAAATAGATGTTCTTCAATATATTATTTCAGTGTTATTTTATCTTCTATCTAAGTCCATTTGACTTCCATGTTTTCATAACTGCTATATGATCCCCTCTTTTATAATTGGCATTATTCCTTATTATTAGTTAGAATCATTTCTGAGCTTCGGACAGGTTTCCTATTTGCCCTGTGGCTTGAATGTTTATTGTATGAATCATGGGCATGCCAGGCACAAGCGGGTCAGCAGAAACGGGCAATATCTTTGGGTTTTACAGTGATCTTATAAGTTTATGTCCACCTGAGTTGTATTTTGTTGCTGGGATTTTTTTCTTCTGTCAATCTGTCATGTTTTGTTGTCGTTGTCTTTTTATTTGAAGTGTACTGAGGGACAATTGGTTCTTCAGAAACTTTCCCACAACACCTGTATGTGAAATAATAAATGATGCAAATCACAGCAATGCAGCACTGTGTTTTATTGATGATGTCAAAGCATGGTTGACCTGACCTCCATCCACGGCATCATAGTATGGTCATGTACGTTGCACACACTGTCTCTTCTTTTGTTTTCCTAAGAGGAGGCAAGCAAATGGACCAAAGGGCGTAACAATTTTAAGGCATGAGAATGTGTAGGTCTATGCCTTGAGTCAACTCCTGTATCTTTGATCACCAAAATGACCTATTTAAATGTTTTTTCCTGTGAAAAAAAAAGACTTCATGCCTTAAAATAGCTTGAATGTAACTCTTCACCCTTGCCTCATTTAAAGGGGTCACATAATGCCACTTTTATAAGATATAAAATAAGTCTCTGGTGTCCCCAGAATGTGTATGTGAAGTTTTAGCTCAAAATACCCCACAGATAATTTATTATAGATTGTTGAATTTGTTACTTTTTGAGGATGAGCAAAACCGCTCCGTTTGTGTGTGTGTCCCTTTAAATGCAAATTAGCTGCTGCTCTCAAGAAGAGGGCGGAGTTTCAAGAGCTCATTAGCAGAGCCGATTACCTCACGAGGACTCACTGAAAATGTCAGAAACTGTTCAGCCTTTTATGTTCAAACTGGAGTCGGACAATGATGGAGAGACTCCGGAAGAAGTGACACGTAATGCAACAGGACGTTTCTGAATGGTTAGTGGATGAATTTATGTAGCTGATGTGGAGTTAACTATCATAAAGTCATTGATTAGCATATTCTGTCGTATACTGCATTAAGTTATAACAGGTATAGTTTAGTTTAATTACGGTTATGACTTATGTTGCTTTTATGACATGTTGTTGCATTTGTGTTATGTACTGTATTGCAATTACATGGCCTCGCCTTCTTTGTTGTGTGTTCTCGGGGGCGGGGTTTATGTAAAATTTAGGGTTATTGATGTCACCAACCCAGGAAGAAGCTCGTTGTAGTCCTTAAAAAGAGAATTCTGTAAAAGAAAATATCTCCCTTTGCATTGAACTTTTGAGCGTCGTAACTTTGCAGATGTTGTTTACGCTCAAACAGCAACATTACACACTAACTAAAGTTAAAAAAGTGAAATCATAATCAACCACCCCTTTAATATACGGGGATCAATGAATATGCAAATAAGCCCCGCCCCCACTCGCTCATGCCAGCTCAGAGATCCACTCGGTCAACTTACTGAGGTAAACGCTACCGCACTTTACAATATTGGACACATAACGTTAATTAATATGATTAATACCATATCAACAGAAAAATATACCGGGATCCCTGGCTTCTCTCGAGACTCCCCTGCTAGTTCGCTGTTAATAATATGGTAAAGCACATGATTGGTTACAAGGTAGTTTGTGACGTCACTGACACCAGCGATTTCAAATCGCGAGTTTGACTTTTTTCACGGCATTTTTAAAGGAGTAAATACCCAGCAATGGTGTTTATATTTGCACATGGTTTGTCTTAAAGCGTATTAAAAACACTACATAGACATAAACAACATTAAAAGTCCAGTTATAAAATCCAGTAATAAACCAAAGCAAATATTTTATTTATTTCTCATTTTATATAGTAGCTAAATGAGGTCCAATGGGGGTAAAAATGCGCAAAAATCCTAATAAAAGTCATCCAGCTGGAACAGATGACCTGTTTTGACTGCTGCTTGAAATAGTGCTGAAATGTGCCAACATAAAATGTTCCTTTAGGTGGCGCAAATGAGCCAATTATGTTAAATCTGTTATTTTACCCATTTATTACAGTGACCAAATTTTTCTTCTGCGTTTGAGGAGTCTAAAGTTAATGATGTATTTTGCACAGAGCTGTGAACTATAAATGAAACGGCAAACTATGCTAATTTCACGTGAAAATAAATGAAAATACATAACATAAAAAAATGAATACATTAAAAATACATATAATAAACATAATAAATTTATATAAATAAAATAAATTCAGGACTAAATTAATTGTATTGGTTTTTTTCAAGTTATTAATTCATTAATTATTTATTTATTTATTATTATTTATATTTATTGGGCCTTCATAATTGTTTATTTAATTAAAATAATAAATAAAACTATTTATAAGGCTACTGATATGACCGGCTTCTTCGTCTCATGTGAGTGTATATGATGTAAAACATTAAAATTTTGTTGAAAAATAATTTATTTGTGTGTAAAACATTTTTAATGTAAAATAAGTTGTGCCTCATCCTTTGCGGTAGGTGGCGGTAAGTCGCTCTTAAACTCGGTCCTTCATCTGCAGTTAACACCGCGAAGGAGACGCAGATTATTGTCCTATGAAATGAGAGCATGACCAGCAAACACAGCCACCAGCACCACCCCTATGATTATACAGTTCTTTATCATTTCTTTTTACATAATCGCTAACATGATCGAAGGTCTGCTGCCTGATAACAATGTCTATATAAACTTTTGACAAGCCGCTCGCTCTGGTCATTTGATGTGTCAACGCTTAATGGATACGTCCAAATCAGCGATGAGGTACGTGTATGATTGTTTTGTGTGTTGATCGCTCATATTAACAAGACTCGGTGTCGAAATCTCCGCTTGACCAGCTTAGGTGTTTTGAAAATTAAAGCTCTGCTTTATCAAACATGTGTTTGTTGTCAGATAGCGCTAACGCAAGCGGTCTGTCAGTCATAGACCGGTATTGATGAAGCTGATCAGCTGTCAACACAGTAAATGCATCCTTGGAAAAACTACAGCCAGAGTTTCAGAGCTTTGGTTTAATCCCTAGACAGTTGTTACAGATGCTTCCTGAGAAATTTCTCTGTCAGAGAGAAACCCACTCCACCACCGCTGAAAACAAGTGAGCTAGAATGCAGCATTAATCTTCATACTCAGGCTTTTGTGGCTGTTGGAATATTGTAAGTAATTGCTTTCTTTTCGATACCACAAGTTATCTATAAACAGTTTATGTGTTTATAAAGGAGTAGTTCACTCAAAGGGAGGATTATGTCATTATTCACTCGCCCTCATGCTGTTCCAAACTCTTTCTTTCTTCTGAAGAACACAAAGGAGATGTTGTGCAGCTTGTCAGCCATAGTCACTTAGTTTACACTTTATATCAGATTACCTTAACTACTATGTACTTACAAGACTAAGGATTTTCTGTGTAACTACATGTTGTTCTGGAAAATTCCCACATTTACTGCTAATAAGTTTGAGGTTTGGGTTTAAGAGTAAGATTAGGAGTGAAGTTAAAGGTAGGGTAGGCAATTTCGGAGAGACTAGCAATAGCAAGCTAGCTTTGAAAGCCAAAAGCGTTGCATTACTCGTGGGGTTACTTGTTTTTCGTGTTACACCGTGTCCTAACCAGACGCGACGTGACGCTGCGAAATGCGATAAAAGGCATCTCTTCTATGTTAATCAGAGTTTTTGTCCTAACCAGTCGCGACGGCGACACGCGAATATTCTATTTTAGAAACCGTTTCTATTTCTCCGCGACGTCGCGGCTGAAACGGCAACACAAAGTATGGCAATGATAATATCAGATACTGTTTATGTGCTTTATTTAATGTTAAAAGCATCTAATGTGAGTTTGAATATCGTTCTGTGTTCCCAGCTTTTTAGCTGTAATGAAAACAACATTGGCTAATTCACCTCCGATCTTGAAAATTAATAAATGGGCACAAGAATGTTCAAACTGTCAACTCAATGAGAACAAACAAGTGTATTCTATGACAAAGATTGGTTCAGTCACTCCGTATGTACTTTAAATAACGTTTAAATGGTGTAATATTTATTCATTTTACTTTGTACTTGCCCATTTCATTGTGTCCGCTGTGCTCTTGCCGAGAGAGCCCGCCCACACTCTCTCCTGATTGGCTGTGGTTTTTGATTGAATTTATCGCTTCTCATTTTCGCGTCGTGTCTAGTGTGGACAGTCAAATTGCTTGTCGCTGGAATCTTATCGCATCGCGTCTGGTTAGGCCAAGGTTTAACTCACGCAAATAAAAACATCGCGCGATGAGGAGTGTCTTCACACACCTCAAAAACAACAACATTCTTTTTGCCATTTTTTCCATCACCAACCATGTTGGAGATAACTACTATTGCTGCTCTGTACCTGTTGTGGGAGTCCCAAATACGCCGGAAAGCCAAACGCCGACGTGTCTGGGTTCACAGCGCCATCCAGAGGCGCACACAACTCTGTGAATTTCACCATCTTCTCCAGGAACCGTCAAACCGGACGTGTCAGTAAGCTCTTCATGATTGGCTTGCGTGACAACGCATCATGCGAATTTCCGCTCGAGTTGAAATTTTTCAACTTGCGCGGACGACGCGATTGAGGCGAACATTGCATTTGCGGCAATCGCGGCACCCAATTTGTGTCATACGTGTTGCCCAGCGCAAATTCGCGTCTGTTCGCATCTTTGCATTGACTTTGTATTAGGGCTGGATTAATCGAAAAGTAATCAAAACCGAAATTCAGAACCTCTAACCGACGTAATTTTCCCATGTCGGTTATTTTGTTTTTTTAATCCTGTTAATACTTCCCACTTAAAAACATACTACTGCATGTGTAGCCACATGACTCCACCCCGTCCAGTCAGTGGCATAAAAGCAACACATAGTGATGGCGAGCGAGCGGGGAGCCTTGCGTCTTCACTAAACTTTGTCAGTTGTATTTGTTTTAAGGTTTGCCAGTTTGGACATTCAAGCGATTTTAGACGATTGGATGTATATTATTTCAAGCTACCGTGCTCCCGCAGCTTCTTTGTAGCACGAACACTCATACAAACAGTAGCTGCGCAAAACGTGAAAAAAAACCAAAACAGAAACAAAATAATCGTTCATTAATCGTTATCGAGGTAAAATGTTCAATTAATCAAGGTTTTGGTATACGGCCATAATCGTCCAGCCCTACTTTTTATGCAGTCTACTTGCGCAAATAATTTAATTAGCTTTTTGGTGTGCACACACCATTAGATCCCAACCTCCCTTTAGAGCGCTCTGCAAAGCCACGCCTCCTTCAAAACACATGAACGCATAGAGCAGAATCTGCTAAGCTTCACGAGACGAGAGACGGCTTTAAATTACCTCAAAGCACAGGCCATTACAATAATAATGAATGTAAACAAGTTACAGAGCTTTTACTTGTACCACCTGACTGCTGCAGATTAATTTCGGCGTTGATAGCGTTGACCTAGAAACGCATAAATCTGACCGAATGCAATGATTGGACAAACATTTTTTGGTCCTGAGACTTCCACATAGGGCTGGACGATTATGGCCTAAAATCAAAACCTTGATTAACTGAACATTTTACGTTGATTACGATTAACGAACGATTATTTTGTTTGTTTGTTTTTTGCCCTCATTGTTCACTAACAAGGTTTATACTGTAAATATGATTGACTATTAAAGGTGGGATATTTTTTTTCTTTTGAAAGAGTGATCTGACATAACAGCTCACTTTCAGCAGTTATTTTATCTATGGTTTGTAACATTTCTTACAGATTTCTGCTCGTTGTAAATCAGATAAATTAGCACAGTACCAGTAATGAGAGCGATTGCGCGTGTGAATTAGTCATACCGTCTCTCTATTAATTGTGAAGCTGTGGGTTGTAAATAGTTCCTTCAGAAGTAGAAAAATATATGCTATAAGTTTTGAGATAAATCACAGGACAGCGCTGACAACTAGTTTCTGCGTTCCTCTCTGTGCGCGCGATCTTCACGTTTTGCGCAGCTACTGTTTGTATGAGTGTTCGTGCCACAATGCAGCTGCGCGAGCACGGTAGCTCGATATAATATACATCAAATCCTCTAAAATCGCTTGAATGTCCAAACTGGTAAACCTTAAAACACATACAACTGACAAAGTTTAGTGAAGACGCAAGGCTCACCGCTCACGCGCCGTCTATGTGTTGAACTGGCGTTCACCTCCGTGTTGCTTTTATGCCACTGACTGGACGGGGCGGAGTTATGTAGCTACACACGCGGTAGTATGTTTTTAAGGGGGAAGTATTAACAGGATTAAAAAAACGAAATAACCGACATGGGAAAATTACGTCGGTTAGAGGTTCTGAATTTCGGTTTCGATTACTTTTCGATTAATCGTCCAGCCCTACCTCTACAGAAGATATATGTATTTGTTTTAATATTTAGACCACTTCTATTATTGATTGCTATCAGGATGTGAAGAGAATTTCAAACAGTATAACAAAGTGTTTATAAATTGCCTACCCTACCTTTAACAGTATAGCTACAAACGTTAATTAAATGCAAGTACTTTAAATGTTATCACAATGACCAATGTGTATACACGTAATAAGTGCATTTTAATAAGTATATACATAAGGCCTCCTAGTATAAAGTGTGACCATTAAATGAGACTGTCAGTCCTCCTTTGGCCTTCCATGCAAAAAAGACATTCATACAGGTTTGGTACTGTCACTTTAAATGTCAGGTTGCTGCATGCTGTTCTTGTTGGCCATGGTAATTAATTAGCCTGGAGTTTCAGACATTGTTAAAAGTGAAGGAGGATCATCTTTTTAACACAAAGCCTGCATTGTTTGAAAAGTAGCCCACAGCCTGTAAAATGAATGCAAATGGAGTTTTACCATTAATGGACACACAGTATGTTTAATGATTGAGCTCTAGTGTGGGGGAAGCTTGTGGAACTGAAACGTTTCCCTCTCTTTGTGTGCCTGCCAAGTGCTGCTCTTAATTCATCTGTTCTGCATTCTCAGACGTCCCACCTGAAAATGAGCCGTTCGACCACAAGACCAGAGTTTAGCATTTATAATGTTCCTTCTGAGTTCCAAAATGTGCATTGTTTCTAATCTACCTCCGCAGACGTTTGAATGCGAGTGAGATGTGAAATGATGTGGAAAAGAACAACAGAGCAGACAGAATGACCTAAAAAGTGGGTTGAACGCCCAGCTCCCACTCGCTCATGCCCGATCAGTGCACCTGCTGCCACTCTCTGCTCTCCCACAACCCTCTCAAGTCGATTTATTAGAGCATGACATGATGCTGGTTGTTTTGCTGATGAAACATTATAGATCCCTTAGGTCATGTAACCTTTTATAAAGGTTTCTTTTTCAGTGTACTTGAACATGTTTTTTTTTTTTTTTTCAAAAAGAGGCACTGCAGTTTTATCTGATGTAAATGTTTTGAAAAAAGTGTAACGACTAGATCAGATAAGGGCCTCTGTGCAAGATTGTTATTTGCACAGTGTGGTCATATGCAAATTAGCATGTTGTGAAGCAGACTGGTTTTGTTAAGTTAGGGATTTCCACAAGATAGTTACATGAGTTTGATAGTAGCTTGTTTATTTTTCCCACAAAAGTACAGTAGCTTTGTATGAGTTATATTTAAAGCTGAAGCTGTTTTACTGTTTATTATGATCTAAAGCAGAAATGCCTTTAAGGGGTCATTCACACAGAACACTTTTTTGTATGTTTTGTTTTTCCATGTAAATGTGCTAGACGGACATGTTTCAGTGCTCAAGGGGTCCTATGCTTTTTTTTCTACTTTTTCAGCTTGCTTTAGTGTGTAATGTTGCTGTTTGAGCATGAAAAAGGTCTGCAAGTTACAAAATACTTTCAGTTTGAGTTATTCTGTACATCAGTGTCACTGTTTCTGAACTCCCTGAAAAGCCTCCATTGTAGTCTTTAGTTTTCTTCCGGGAACGAACACGTCACAGTATTCCTCATTTAAATAATTCCCGCCAAAGGCATATGCAAAATAAAGGGGCGGGACCTGGATGAGTTAGTAGTGTTTAAAATCACGGTTATGGTAAGGGGCGGGACATTTCCCAAACATGCTTGAAGCACTTGACCAATCACAACACACTGGTCCAGCCGACCAATCAGAGCACAATGTGCTTTCAGAAGGAGGGGCTTCATAGTGACAGGAACTAAACAGAGTTGAATTTAAATTTACTTCAGGACCGTTGAAAAAGTGTGTTATATATATATAGTACGAATGCGTGTAGTATGAATGAATTCGGACGTACTACATCCGCTATGTTGTTACTGTCATGTGACCTACCAGCGTCAATTACGTCCCTTCAACTCCATTCACAAATCCTCTCCTGTGGCCTCATGGGATAATAAAGTGTCCATCGTATGCGCACTTCACAATCTCGCTGGAAGTAGTAGGTCATCCGGGTACTTTTTGCCTACTGTTTTTCAAATACTATGAATTCAGACATATTACTATGTTCATAATATATTGTTTTTCATGTGCTATATAGTAGAGAGGTATTCGATTTCGGATGCAGCGAGTGTTACTGACAGACTGGGAAGAGAGGAGCTGCAACAATGTCAAATATATGAAAAATAATGTTTTTTTTGAACATTCAAGCATGAAAACCTAATCTAGTAGAGCCCAAAAATAATATCAAGACTTTGTAAAAGGGCTTTGACAATATCAAGACATTTGCTTGTTTTTTTCCCTCAAACCGTTTAAGCACACCCCCACCACCCGCAGTCAATTTCATCGATCAACTCAGTCACTCGGTGTCAAGAAAAGTTCATGGATTCAGTTCAGAGTTCAGAAAGATCATTTCATTGATCTGATTGTGACAAACAGTAATGTTATCTCAACCAATAATTTAAGTATTGGCCGGGGCTATCTGTAAGGCTGACCAATGACAGACAAGGAAAAGTGTATGATTTTTGATCCAGTCAAAAAGAATGGGATGAATGTGTCCATAATAAATTATATGAAGTGCATCCATTTAAATGAAATACCTAACCATTGTTTTCATTTTGAAAATGACAAGAATGTATATATGAGATGTCAATTTGGTCACACAAGACTTACTCATGTATATTTATTGGAAAGGAGAAGTTTTACCTTTGTTTTTTATTTTGTGTAAGTCTTCCTTGATTGTAATACATATTTGTTTGAAATGTCTTGCTTAAAATGATATTAGGCAATGTTTTTATTCAGAAAGTACATTAATCCTTTTTAAAAAGCTCTCTCTTGGGAAAATATTAGTGTTCTTTAAGTAATATTTGGAAAGCAAACTGGTGTGAGTTTGACACCATTTTGAAGCAAATCCTTACATTGTTAGAAGAACTGTTATTATTTGATATTATTATTATTTATTAAATATTTAAATATTAAGTAAGTCAATTATTTTATTTTATTTTTTCAAAAAGAGGCACTGCAGTTTTATCTGATGTAAATGTATGTAAAATGTTCTTTAAGTAATAATCGGAAAGCAAAGTAATATTTGCCTCCCATCCTTTTTTTTGGTTGATCTGAAAAATGATCTAATCCGTGACTCAAAATTCGTAATATGATCTGAACCGTCAGTTTTGTGATCTGTTGCACCTAATTATTATAGTTGTTTATTTATTTATTTAATATTTTAATTTGTTTGTAGAGATAATAATATTGTTAAATGATTATATACAATTAATTGAAATCTTATTGTTATTATAAGTATATTGCCATAATTATAGCCTTTGCTGATATGGCGTTACATAAGTTAGTTAATTTTGCATTTCCATTTGGATGCTTGTGGCTCATAACTTTTACAATTCAGCTTTAAGCCTAAAACTATTCAAGCTATGAGGTGAAGGTAATGGACTAGTGGTGGGCGTAGAGAAAATGTAGCACATTCAGAGCAAAACCTGATTGTCTGATGTCATATTTTTAAAGAGATTGCAAAATAGTGCTGTTGATTTTTACACATTGATTTTACATCCCATGATGATGTAACGCCATGAATAACAGATTGCAGGCAATGACCGTGACCATGTTGGTGTGTTTACAGGACTTGCGGTATGCGGCCCGTCCACTCTCGCACTGGCTGAGTGCTGAAAACTGAATGTGGGCCGCTCTGCGGCTCCCACTCCAACTCCCGCCATGGGAAATACCTCCACCAAATTCCGTAAAGCACTTATCAGTGGAGATGAAGGCCTGGCTTGTCAACTCTATGACAGCAACCCCCAATTTAAAGAGGCTCTGGAGCCCAATGCATCTTATGGGGAGCCCTATCAACACAACACACCCCTGCACTACGCCTCACGCCATGCCATGACGCGCCTCATCAGGTAAGAGCTTCGAATGAATGGGCTCCGAAATACAAGCATTAGCATCCGTAGGCGAGTTGTAATTGTTTACCTTAAATTTTAAAGGGGCTGCATGTAGAATTCAGAAACCCTTGTTATTGGCGACACCGGTGGTCGTTAAGTGAACTGCAGCAGCACTTGTGCACACGTAACGTACAAGAGACTAAATGTGATTCAATGCCCCGATATACTCGCGGCAAAGTTCTTTTTCGTTCTTTGCTTAGAAGTTAAAAGAAGCTAGAAATACCTTTGCAGCGCTATACTGTTAAGGAACAGCTGAGAGCGACGGTTAGATGAATATGTTAATATGTGCTACACGCTTTCCTCTCAGTAACAAAATAAACACACAACAAAATTGACAGCGGTGAGTAGGGCTGGGCGATATATCGCATGCGATTGTCACACGCATTTCGTCAGTAAAGCCGGTTCTCTGATTACGCTAAATCGCCATCACCTGCTTTCAAATGGAGCGGCATGTAATAGACAGAACCGTAGATCACTTACAAGCTACGCAATATCGCGTTCATATCGCAGATGAATCGCCTTCGATAATGAACGCGATATTGCGTGGCTTGTCAGTGAACTACGGCTCTGTCTATCAAATGGCGCTCCATTTGAAAGCAGGTGATGGCGATTTAGCGGTAATCAGGGAACCGGTTTTACTGACGAAATGCGCGTGACAATCGCATGCGATATATCCCCAGCCCTAGCGGTGAGAAAACAGCAGTTAAGAAGGCATCTGGTCATAGCGATGTTGATGTGTTTGCACCAGCTCTGGAATTCACCAGTCTGTTGAGAGACTGATTATAAAGTATATATTTGAGTATGCAGACTATATAGATCTGGCTATGTAAAACTATAGCTTGAATTGATTCCCTTTCTTTGCATGACACATTGGCATTGCAGTACAGTACAGAAAAGCTCTTTCTGCATTATCCTGACCATTATATACACGTTTCATGTGTCATTGAATGGAGGAGAGGTTCTCAGGATGTGTAAACATCACATCCTTTGGATTTTCCCGGTGAAAATGACCCTCCTTTACATAAAAATCAGTCTACAAGCTTTCATGGACAAACTAGGAAGTCAGAGAAGGTCTCATTTGTTAAGTTTCGTAACAAGCTGTTCAGACATTGGCAATACAAAAAGTGATTAAAACATGAAAATTCTTACATATAGCCCCTTTAATGCCAGAGTGAGTTTGACAACATTTTGAAAGAAATCTTTACGTTTTTAGAAGAACTGTTATTATAAAATTTTAATTAAATACATTAACCAGAAATGATTAAGTAAAAGTCTGTGGTCAGTAAGATTTTTTTTAAAGAAATGTGTACTTTTATTCAGAAAGAATGCATTAAATTGATCAGAAGTGACGGTAAAGACATTTATAAATGTTACAAAACATTTATATTTCTAATAAATTCTGTTCTTTTATATTCCTCAAAGAATCCTATAAAAATGTATCACATTTTTGTGGAAACGTGATTTCTGAAAGATCACGTGACACTGAAGATGCTGAAAATTCACAGGAATATATTACATTTTAAAAATGTTACAATAGAAAACACCTTTTTAAAATTAAAGCATAAGAGACTTTTTCCAAAAATGTAAAAAAAAAACCACTGATCCCAAACTTTTGAATGTCAGTTTGTGTGTCAGGAGAAAACATGAACCCATTTAATATCAATATGCAGCCTAACACTGAGGATTAAGACTGTTAGACTTGTATTCATGTCATAGGAAAACCCAAACAGTATGTCTACCTTAACAGCTCAGCAGTGTTTGTAGGGTTGTTGCTTTAGGGAGAACAAAAAACACTGAATAACTTTCCCCTAACAGACAAGACCTAAAACAAATATGCATGGAATGGGAAGCTTATGTAGAGCCTGCGGTGTTTTTGCGCAACAAGGTTATTTTTGCATGGTTGTTGAATTCCACTGCTTGGTATTTGAGTCAAGACCACTTGGAGCCATGAGGCCAACTCTGCCTTAGTGTAGTTAATGCACCCCTCTGAGAAAATGGTTGGTAATTACCAGCTAGGACAGCTGGCTACTGAGGACTCTCTGTCCCTCCTCTTTCCTTTTCACTTTCCTCTTTCATTTTATAGCCCTTTGGAGCACACTACTAGCAACCTCAATAATTTCAGAGCCTGATTTCAGTTAACAGGCATTTTTTAAATAGTTTTAGTTAACAATAATAATGCTGGGCATAACAGTACCTTTGAAACACCATAATTTTAACCAGCTTATTCTGGCTTATATAGAAAGAAAAAGATCATCTGATTAACACAAAGTGACCAACCACAGTTTATTTAGTTCATTCTACGGTGATGTTTATGTGCAGATTTACAGATCATACCACAATAATAGACTGGAACGGGGGGAAAAAAATCGCTCTGCATTCTCCACAAATGGTTGGATGGTAAACACTGAAAAAATGGCAGTCAATATGTATAGGCATCTTGTTATTATTCCTTTCTCGAAAGTACAAGATACTCTCTAAACCCTAATGGGGCGCTCACACCAGACACGACTTGTGCGAATAAATCGCGCTATTCATCGCGCCAAAGGATGTCTATCACGTCTTTGCATTGACTTTATGGGGCGTTCACACCAGATGCGACTTGTGCGAATAAATCGCGCTATTTACACGCAGTTGGACACTTGAAGATTTTGAGTTTACTCGCTTCATTCGCGTGTGAAATTCACTTCACAACAGACGCGAATTTGCGTCACGAGAGGGGCTCTCCCTCTCCTTTAAATATGTGTCCCAGACTCTTCCACTTCTTTCTGCACACTTCCTCTGAATAAACACAACTCGTCAGCAGGAAAGTAGTTGTAAAATACGGCGAATAAGCTCAATTTGCCGGCTTTAGCTAGCTTGTAGTCTCAATATGTATATTGCTCAAATTGAGTAAAGAGCGTTTTTTACAACTTACCAGATTGTCCGACCTCCTCACTCACTTTCTTCCAAGCAAGATCCTTTTTATTCCCGTTTCTATAAAAGTACGAAGATGTATCGTACAGCGGGTATCCACATGCAGCTACGATGATTTTGTCCTCCGTTGTTGTTTTGGATTTTCAGCCTCTGCTCACTACGTCGTAATCACGACACTACTAGAGCAAGCTACTGATTGGTTAACGCGGTGCGAATATTCGACAAAGTTCAGATTTTTAAACTCGCTCAATTCGCGCAAATCATGCGTTATGCGCGTCAAACGCCCGAAACGCTCAATTCTCGCCGCCTCATTCGCACGAATCGCGCTGCAGGATGTCTATCCGTGTCTTTGCATTGACTTGACATGTAAATCACTCGCACTTAACGCTTCATTCGTGTCTGGTGTGAACGCACCATAACACTCAAAATAATTAATTGGTTTGAGTAGGACAAACTTAAATTAAACAAATTAGTTCAGTCAAATTAACTTTTATGAGTATTTAGCACTTTCTTTTTCTTTTGAGTTCACAGAACTGATATATTTTAAGTAAACTGAAGCGTTTCATTGTTTTGAGTTTTATGAATTTATTTCTTTTCATTTAGACGAACTTAAGTTTAACTGAAACTGGGCTGGGATTTCTATTTCCCAGAATGCTTTGCCCATGGCACTCGAAAGGGAGAGTAAATGTTCAAATTAAGTGTTATAAAATGTTTTTGTGCAAGATTAATTTTAAGTGGGAGATTTAGTAGCGATTCATGTTTTGTTAAGCTAATTTAGAAGCGTTTTGGTTGTGTTACCATCATGATGGCAAGTGGTGCATGTGGCTTGCTATAGCTAGCTAAGTTTCCACTAATAAAAATGTTTATGTTGAGATTACGTGACCTTTTTATGTTAAATGTATGAATTAGTTTACTCAAATATTTCAATTTAATAACAATTAAAATGTATGAGTACAAAATATTAAATCTGCCAGTTCTGCTTACTTAAACTTTGAATTTCATAACTTAAAAATGTTGATGTTTGCCAACTTATTCACGTTTACAGTGATTTTAAACCGATACGTAAACACAACTTTGTTTCCAGGCAGACTATTTTTTGAAGTTGCTTAAAGTCAGCCAATCAAATTAGGGCTTGCAAGCTCAAAATTTATATTCTACACGCTTGAGTTCCTCTTTGTGTCCTTTGTTTGACAGTTTGGGAACAAAGACGTTGACTAAACTACAAACACCCTAGTGGGAACACCTCCCTAGCTAGAACGGCCATTTTGAAGTGGTTAAATATTTAAATGCTAAAACCAGGTTTCCTATCCTGTAACTGGAATTCTGATTCACTTTTTGGCTGCTACTGATTCTTGGGAAAAACAGCCTGCCAGTCTAGACTACACCCAGAAATTTTGAGGCCAAATATGAGTAGCTCTGGCATTTGGCCTAACGCATGTATACCCTTTGTGTGGTCTTGTATTTATTATGATCTCACCTTCATTAGCTAGCATGCAGCAGAACAAAACACAAGATATCCGTTCAATGCTTGTCTAGACATTATCTTTGGATGTTGTTGTCATTCCTGTTTAATGCTTGGCTTTGCATTTCATGATGTGGTTATGTCATTATTGTGCTAAGTTTCTATTGTTACATCTCACTGGATCTAACAGTTGCATAGTTAACAGGTGTCCATGCCAATTTCTTGGCAGTTCGACCAGTCTTTCTGGCCTCCCAGGTGCAGCTGCAGTTGAGTCTGGGGAATATAAGGAGTTAGAGCAGTTGTTTTCAGTTGCAGCAACTACTAAACTCCCAGTGCTATATTCACATCACAGACTTCCCAGAACAACTCGCTGAGTCATTTCCTCCGAAATGCATTAAAGCCTGTTGAATGCAATCATTAATTTCCCTCTTAAAGCTTACAAGGGTGTAAATTTCCCTTAGTCCTTTCTAGGGCGCATTTCAAACCTGTTATCAATTACTTTGAAGCTCCCACAATTAATCGGCTGAAAATTATATTAGTCTTCCTAATTACTTCCAGGCAGGGTTTCCAGCTGCATTGATAAGTGTCATGACATTTTCAATGATAATGTGGTTATGATCTTCCTGATGCACTCTCATGTTATAAACTTTTGAGATTGTAGATGAAGCCACTAGCTCTCCTGTATTTCTTCAAGCAATAAGGCAAAGGTTGTCTTTAAATTCTACCTGTATCAGTGTTTTATAGAGGCTTATAAAATTGATATGCCTGGTAGTTCTGGTCTTGGATCTGATTGGTCAATACAGCATGCCGTAATTCACAAAATATTAACAGTTATGATGAAAAACTCCTGTTCACCATATCACTGCATGGCACCCTTAAGACTTTAAGCATGCAAAATCAATGAATATCGTGAATAGGTTATGATACAGTGATATTTTTTTATTTTAGTTTTTTTTAATTAATATTTGAATTAGCTATTTTTAGTTATGTTAATTTTAGTTAAATTTTTAGTAGTTTCCTTATGTGCTTTTCTCATTTTATTTATTTTTGGTGTTTTTTTGTTTTAAATATTGCTATTTAGGTTTAAGTTATTTTTATTTCAGTTTTAGTTTTATTTATTTCCAGTTAATAATTTTAATGCTTCAAATTTAAACTTATTTCAGTTTATTGCCGAGGCAACGTTTCTAATTCTAAGTTTTTCAACTAATATTTATATTTATTTTATTTTATCTTTATTCCAAATAACAGAAATGTATTTAATAGTTTTAGTTTTAGTTAATGACAATAATAACCCTGGTATGATATATTTGTGTTTTTTTAATTTATATATATTTAATATTTTTACTACAATGATAATACATTAAAATAAAATGATAACAAATACCAGTGAACAATATTAAATGGCATCACTGATTTATTTTATTTTATATTATTTTATTTTTTGTTTTATGTTATTTTATTTATTTTATTACAAATGTCCAGACTTTTAATAAATCACAAAAAATCTCAAATTTTAATAAAGAACAAATAAAAATAAATTCTGAAAATATGAAGGAATTTTAAAATTACGTTTTCAAGGCCAGGA
Organism: Anabarilius grahami; assembly: GCA_003731715.1. Classification (NCBI taxonomy): domain Eukaryota; kingdom Metazoa; phylum Chordata; class Actinopteri; order Cypriniformes; family Xenocyprididae; genus Anabarilius; species Anabarilius grahami. The sequence goes on from RJVU01028973.1 coordinate 3,715,281, forward strand.
AAAGTGACGATATTTTTTCTTAAAAATAATGTAAATTTCATTATAGTTCATATACATTTTTTCTAGTTATGATCATCTAATTTCAGCTGATATAAGCAAATTTTACTCTACACAGAGCAATAAGTCATAATGATGCCTGATCTTTAAATGATTTGTTCTTTTGAGTCAGTTATTTTCAATGAATCAAATGAAGCTGTTTACAGATCAGTCTAAATGATTAATTAAGGAATCAATCTGAATCAAAATAATATTGTGCACAAAATTAATATGTTCAAAAAACCATTAAGCTTTAGTATTTTTGCATTTAGATTCATAGTTGTTGTAATTTCTATTCTTATATGTAATTCTTATTTACATTTTGTACTTATTCTACTTCCATTCCTTTGTTTCTTTCCTGCAGGTCTTTCCTTTTCTCCAAAGATGGCAACCCCAACAAGTGCAACATTCACAATGAGACGGCGCTGCACCTGCTGTGCATGGGCCCGCAGATCCTGCTGGGTGAGGGTGCGCTGCAGCCGCGGTTCAGCCGCCCCCAGGAGGACGAACAGAACCGGGCTGAGTGCCTCCAGATGATCCTGCAGTGGACCGGAGCCAAGCTGGACCAGGGAGAGTATGAGAGAGCCAACGTCAATGCAACCGACAACAAAAAGAGCACCTGCCTTCACTACGCGGCGGCTGCTGGCATGAAGAACTGTGTTGAGGTAATAAGATTTGTATTTTCTTATGTAGTTTTGGCCTTGTATTTTTTAATTGATTTGATGCATACACACTTAAAGTGGCCCTATAATGCCATTTCGGATATTGCCTTTCATGTAGCGTGTGTTATTGCTGATTGTAAAAGAATGTAACAGGTCTGCAAAGTTTCAAAGATCAAAGTGCAGATAAATGGAGTTATTGTCTCCTAAATGAAACGAGTTGTCAGCCTATGTGGGTTTGTAACAAATTTGCATAATGCCAGACTCTGGTCTTCATTGGCTGCCTGCGAACAACGTCTACTTTGCCCTGCCCTCAAACACTGTAGTTGAAGCTGAGAGAGACTGAATTCTTTATTGAACCGTTTCTGACACTCTGAGAAAAGAGGTGATGCTGCAATATATATTATGAGAAAATTAAAGGGAACATATCATGAAAATCTGACTTTTTCTGTGTTTAAATGCTATAATCGGGTCCCTGGTGCATCTACCAACCCAGAAAACATGAAAAAGGACCACCCAGTAACTTTGTTTTGGTAAGCCTTTCTCTGCAAGCATGTGAAAAAACGCGCCGCTCAGATTTCGCTCCCCTAGTGACGTATGAAGGGGATCTTATAATAATATTACCACCCCTTAATCTGCACGTTTCCACCCACGGCTCCGTCATTTTGTTTTCGCAAGTGAAAACGGTTTACCAGTTCTAAGGCCATGGCAAAAGTTCGAGCAAAGCGTGCTAACTGTTCTGTTGTTGGCTGCACAGACGATCACAGAACACTATTTAGAGTCTCGTTAGCTTGGATTGCCTGCAAGTTGAACCTGGCAAGCTCGATTGCTAAAAAAAGGAGCGTTTCTGTCCGAGCCATATTTTAGAAAAAATATTAGACCATTCACAGCATTTGATAGCAATCATAAACGTTAGCCTGGTGTGTATGGCTCTGTTTGGCAAACATGTACGCTATGTATAGTGGGCGTCCATACGGGTTTTGCACAAAAGATTAACATAACGGCACATGCTAGTTGATTCAACCCGTCAACTCCACAGCAGCTTGTATTACATGTTGTGAAAAGGGTCATTATAGGTCCCCTTTAAAGTGTTTTCTGATCTTGGATGCATGTAAAGCTATTTTAGGAGACCTGCAAAACACAATTAGGAGCCTTTTAAATGGCATAAATGACCCTTTAACATCCATGGAACCTTTTCATTGGTTTTTTTTTATAGAGAAAAACTGTTCTTCCGATTATTAAAATGTTCTTCACATTTAAGAAAAAAATTGTTCTCAGGGAACCAAAAATGGTTATTTTATAGCATCTCTGCAAAAACCCTAAAATTTTAAAACTTCAGTCTTAGTTCTGTTAGACTCATTGAAACTCCAGGACCATACAAGATTACTTTTCTGTTTTAATTGTAGGACACTATGATTGATCACACATTAAGGGCTAGTCTTGTGTTTTGCAGCTATTAGTGAAGAACGATGCAGATTTGTTCGTGGAGAACGAGGACAGGGAGACGCCGTGTGACTGTGCGGAGAAACAGCATCACAAGGAGCTGGCGCTCAGTCTGGAGTCTCAGATGGTTTTCTCTCAGGATGCTGGAGCTCAGGAGATAGAAGCAGAGTATGCCGCCCTTGACCGACGAGAGGTATGGCTGTGTTAAAAATGGTGTTTTCTGAGTTTAGATACTTCTTTTTTTTTTTTTTTTTTTTTTTTTTTT
>RJVU01028973.1:3717745-3728160 GCA_003731715.1 Anabarilius grahami
CAAGGATGCATTAAATTGGTCAAAAGTGTCAGTTTATAATGTTACAAAAGTCAAGTCTTTCTATTCATCCCAATATATATTATAGGTAGAAGTTTGCAGGCTTACAAACAGAGACCAACATGAATTGTATGTGTGCATGTACACCATTATTTCTGTGTGGTGTACACTGAGGAACTGAGCTCAAGATAAATCACAACTTGGTAATGTAATGTTGCAGGATATTACATCAATCGAAAGACGATAGACAGACTCATGATTGCTTTGTTTTGCTGTTCCAGACAGACTGAGCAATATAGAAGTAAAAAAAAAAAAAGAAAAGCTTTATTAGTTCTCTTCCCATCACCTCTCTTACATCCTTGTCGCTTCACACTTTTCATTTTTAACCTGTCATTTATCCCTTTTCTCTCCAGCCATATGAGGGATTGAAACTTCAGGACTTGCGTCGGCTGAAAGACATGTTGATAGTGGAGACGGCGGACATGCTGCAGGCTCCTCTCTTCACGGCTGAGGCGCTGCTGCGAGCTCACGGTATGGATTTACTGAAGCTACTTTTGAAGTCAAACAATCAGCCAATGAGAACGCTAGGTTTATGTGCATCATATTTTACAATTGCATTACCAATGCAACTGAATCCCAAGATTTTATTAACACACAACAAAGGTCTCTGACTTAATGGTCTTACCATGTTCTTTTAGAAATGGTCATGGTATTCGGTGAAACATCATGTAGTGTAGTGAAGTTACTAGCCACTCAGCATTTTCACTGGCTACTATTTTGACATCGATACTATGGGGAAAAACTGCTATATATAGATGTTTTTAATATTATCTCATAATTTGGCATCAGGTATATTAGGCTGCTGTCACTTTAAGACCTAATGCGCAGATCCATTATACTGTTACACATGTGTTTTCTTTCTCAACTGTTTACATTTACTTAAAACATAACTGACCGGCATTTTGACATTATTTTGTGTGTATTTGACTGTTTAAGTGTAATAAGCAGCGGAAAATAACTCAATTTAGTTCTGAGAGGTGGCTTTATGTGCACGCACTTTAGATGTGAGCACAAAATCTGCAGGATTGAGTAAAATTATACACAATACCACGCCGAAATTCAACCCCTGTAACAACAGCAATATTCATCCAGAGCAAATGAAACGAGTGAGTGAGGGAAGGTGGGTTTGTGTGTCAACTCGCTGTCGGAGAGATGGAGAGAGAGAGAGAGAGAATGAATGAGCAGCTGGAATCGTGTATCCATTCTGCGGAAAATGAGTACTGGAAGCGTTCAGTATGTATTTTTATTTTTGTATTTTTTTTTAAACAACACTACATTGCACTTAGTTTATCATTTTTAGATGACTACAATTAAAAATGTATATTATATATAAAATACCACCCACCAAAGTGGCTAGTAGGAGTGACTGCGTTACTCGCCACTGCTGAAATCCGCCCGCATTTGGCAGGATGGCGGCTGTTAACGTCAAGCCCTGTGAGTAAGTATAGTTTGATAGCATCCATGTACCATAGTACTGCTGCAGTACTTATTATAAGGGAGTAGAGATGAAATGGTTAATATATTGCAGAGGACTGTCACTGTGCCAGCTGATCCATTTGATCAATTAAAGTAATATGCCAAATTTGGCCACTATCCAAGATCCTTCATTCTTCAAGATATTACAAGCAAAAGGATTTACTACTGAGCAAACTAGAGCATTCCATGCTTAAAGTCACCATGAAATCAAAATTGACTATTCTTATTATTTTTTTATGGAATATTGCAGTATTTATTATAAATTATTTATCTGTGCGCATCATTATTTTGTTGAAATAATGTGCCCTCATAATTTTTAATCAAAGTAACTTCCCCTCCCTCTTGGAGCAACACCCTCAACTGATGATGAGGGCCGGGCAAGCTGTCACTCACATGAGATCCACCAATAGCAAACCACCACCATCCAATAAATTCCCCATGGACAAAATCTAGCCCCGCCCTACATTTATGCTCAAGACATAGCGTGCGTAATGTGCATACTATCCATCCTAAATAGTATGTGACATTAGTAATATTCAGTGCTATTTAGGGTGGATAGTATGCACATTTGGATGCAGGGATAGTCAAAAAAAAGGAGGTCTGGTTGAGTTAGCTAGTAGTGTGTTAAAACTTGCGGTTATGGTAAGGGGTTATGGTAATTTCCCAAACATGCTTAAAGTGCTTGACCAATCACAACACAGTGCTCCGGCCGACCAATCAGAACACATTGTGCTTTTCAGAAGGAGGGGCTTCATAGAGACAGGAACTAAACAGAGCGTTACTGACAGGCTTGGGCTGCGTTCCAGTTCGTTTTTTTTATGCCCTTCCCTCGCTAACTTCCCTCAGTCTCGTTGACTCGGATGTACGTCATTGCTTACGTTGCATGAGTGCCCACTACTGGCGGAGCCTTTGCAATGGGCTGAATTGGAACGTCCTAAGCCCTTGATCACTTGGAATCTGCTATGGAGTTTATTTATTATTAAATTTTTTCCCCTTACAAAATTGTTTAATGCAGCATTCTATATGTATATATGTGTATTTTAAATATTAAAATATTATTATATCATAGAGTTGTTTGTGGTGGGGTAAATTAAACGTGATATGCGGTGACGTCACAATCGTGTTGCGTTGTGGGTTATGGAGCTGCCTGAAGTGTACATATGAAGTAGACTCGCTCCCAAATCGAGGGAGCGAGGGTCTGTCCATATAAACTTCCCTCGTCCACTTCACGAAGTGGAACGCACTTCAAAATGGCGGCAGGGATTCCCGAGGGGAAGTGCTTAAAGAAGTTCGCGAGAGCGTGTCTAAAACTGGAGTGGAACGCAGCCTTGGAAGAGAAGAGCTACAACAATGGAGAATATGATATCATTCAAGCATTAAAACCTATTTTAGTAGACTTTCCCAGTTTGTTTATAAAAAAAGATTAAAAACAAAAAGCTTTGTCATAAATTTGTCCAAAATACTAGAGGAAACGTCTTACCTTATATTTCCTTTGAAGATTGTCTATGGGCCATGTGGGGGCCTGTAAGTCAAAAATGTTCAGCATTAGAGGAACATTTTACTGTCTGTAAGTTTAAACCTCATTTTCTGCTGAACAGACTGGGACAGGGAAAAACTTCTGGAGGACTGGATGTCTAATGCAGAGGACTGCTGCCAGCGCTCAGGTATTCAGATGCCAACTCCCCCACCCAGTGGCTACAATGCTTGGGACACTCTGCCTTCACCTAGAACTCCCAGAACAACTCGTTCCTCCGTCACCTCCCCTGATGAGATCAGCCTGCTCTCACCTACTGATGGCCTTGCCCTGGTTAGATCCATCTTCATGCATGACGTCATGATCCACATTCTTCATTATGAAAATATATTGACAATGTAATCTTATGCCCATGTAGTGTGGAATTTGCATGTGCACCATATCTGTGTTTGAGGACCCTGTGGACATGTCGTGTGGACACGAGTTCTGCCGGGCATGCTGGGAAGGGTAAGCATTGGAATATAAGTTTGTTTTGACTGGATGGATGTTTGTGTTCAGTTGTCTTTATAATACAATACAGTCACATTACAGGTGACTATTTATACTACCGTTCCAAAGTTGGGGTCAGTATGATATTTTTTTTTTAAAGAAATTCATACTTTTATTTGTCAAGAATACATTAAATTGATCAAAAGTGAGAGTAAAGACATTTATAATGTTACAAAATATTTCTGTTTCAAATAAATGCTGTTCTTTTATCAAAGAGTCCTGAAAAAAATATTTTCATATGAATCAGCACAACTGTTTTCAACATTGATAATAATCAGAAATGTTTCTAATAATCAGCAAATCATCATATTAGAATGATTTCTGAAGGATCATGTGACACTGAAGACTGGAGTAATGATGCTGAAAATTCAGCTTTGATCACAGGAATAAATTACGTTTTAAAATATAATCAAATAGAAAATATTTTATTTTAATTGGTAACAATATTTCACATTATTAGTGTTTTTACTATTAGTGTTTTTGATCAAACAATTGCTTCTCACTTTTTTCAAAACATTTTAAAAAATCATACAAACCCCAGACTTTTGAATGTCCTGGATTAGTTTGCAATAAGCTTATAAAATATATTGATTTTATACTTATAATCACTAACTATAAGTCAATAGCTATATATATTCCTACCATTTCCAATTTGATTATGGCTTTCTCAGTGCTTCATGGGATATTTCTTCCCCCCCCAAAAAGAAGATTTTTATATTTTTTTGCTTCAGAAGTAATGCTGTGTTGTGATTGCACTACATTGCCGATTGTTTATGATCCATATATTCATAACCTTTGAACACTGTTTGTCTGGATGTCAGGTTTTTGAATCTGAAGATCCAGGAAGGGGAAGCACATAACATCTTTTGCCCTGCTTATGACTGCTTCCAGCTGGTTCCTGTGGAGGTCATTGAAAGCGTTGTCTCCAGAGAGATGGATAAGCGCTACCTGCAGTTTGACATTAAGGTACAATTGGACACACAAAAGCCTCAGAAACCATTTCAGAGCTGCCATTTATTTTCTATTATCATAGACTCTCTGACGTTGGCTTTGAATCAAAATGCTGACAGCATCCTGCTGTTGGTTGAGTTTATGCCAAGAGATTGTTTGAGCAATAAAAGCTTTTGTAAACACACTTGCTCAGAAGTCAAATGTTTGATTGTTGGGTAAATATCACATCGATTTGATTTGGATGATTTAAAGCATCAAATTGGTTTTGGGTATTGGGTAATTTACGTCATCCAAAACAAAGAGGGTGTTTCAACAGATTTCTTTCATCTCTAGGCTTTTGTGGATAATAATCCTGCCATTCGCTGGTGCCCCGTAGCCAGATGTGAAAGAGCCGTACGATTGACTAGACCAGGACCTGGAGCCTCTGACACTCGGAGCTTCCCCTTGCTCAAAGCCCCCGCTGTAGACTGTGGGAAAGGCCATCTCTTTTGCTGGTATGTTAAAGAGGCCATTTTATGCCCTTTTACAAAGTCTTGATTTTGTCTACTAGAATAGATTTTCATGCTTGAATGTTCAAAACACACATTTCTTTCACATATTCTCCATTGTTGCAGCTCCTCTCTTCCCAGTCTGTCAGTAACACTCTGTTTAGTTCCTGTCTCTATGAAGCCCCTCCTTCTGAAAAGCACAATGTGCTCTGATTGGTCAGCTGGATCAGTGTGTTGTGATTGGTGCTTCGAGGGTGTTAGTCCCGCCTCTTACCATAACCACAAGTTTCAACACACTACTAACTAACTCAACCAGGCCCCGCCCCTTTAATTTGCTTATTCCTTGGGCAGGAATTATTTAAATGAGGAATATTGTGACGTGTTTGTTCCCAGAATAAAACTCAAGACTACAATGGAGGCGTTTCAGGGAGTTCCAGCTTGGGAGGATGGTGGATACAAAAAACTCTTAATGATCCTAAAAATTAATTTTATTTTATATAAATTATTAGTATCTTTTGTTTCTTTTGATTTTGATTGGGCAATCTGTCACAGACATGTTCTTGACAGGTTTCATGAGAATCCTGCATAATGCATCAAAGCACCATTCATGTTTATCTCCCGGTTTTCTTCTCAGGGAGTGTCTTGGTGATGCTCATGAACCCTGTGACTGTGAGACATGGAAGATGTGGCTGCAGAAGGTGTCTGAAATGAAGCCTGAAGAATGTAGGAACTCCAGACTTTTCACATTTATAAAATTCAGAATATATTGTTCTTCCAGACCTGCACCTTTATTTAATGGATGTTCATGACGTATTACCTGCCGCTGTAGGTTTTGATATTGAGCTCCTCCCTGTCTCTGAACAGTGGCTGGTGTGAGCGAAGCTTATGAAGATGCTGCCAACTGCCTGTGGCTGCTCACCAACTCTAAACCTTGTGCCAACTGCAAATCCCCCATCCAGAAAAACGAAGGCTGTAATCACATGCAGTGCGCGAAGGTCAGTACAGAATGGATTACGTGGACAAAAACATCTGCAGCCATTCGAATGTCAGCCCGCTAAAACCCAAAATTGCAGCTGTCTGAAAATTATCAACTATGGACTAAAAAGGTCAGACATCCTCAGTGGAGATGTTGGTAATTACACATGCATGGCATGTTTATTAAGGTTCAATATTTGGCTCCTGGAATTGATTATCAGGGGCATTTTAACCTTTATGAGAGCACTTGTTATTTTTAACTTTATAAAACACAACATGTTGTCCATTAATGTAAAAAACATCAATTTAATCAATTAACTGAAGTAGATTATTTATGTATGTAGATTTTAATTGCAGTTTTGTGATGTTATTTAGTACAACAGCATGATACCAATAGTAATATTGCTTTTTAAACAATATTTTTTTATACATTTTGTACAAACAAGAAATTAATATTGATTTCATTTCATTTTAAACACAACATGACCAGCTATTCCATTTATAAGTAATAATACACTCTTAGAAACACTGGCTTAAAAACAACCCAATTTGTGGCTGGGTAAAAATAGGACAGAACACATGTTGAGTTAATTTTACCCAGCATAATGGGTTGATTCATTGTTACTATAATACTAGCTTATTATTTTTTTTACTTCATACATGAATTAATGTTTGCTTATTAACTTAAATCCTCTCAACTTCTTTTTAAATACTCCACACAACCACTGGTTTGCATGATAATTCCTTTATTTTCAATCATATTTTATTGTATAGCGTATTTTATATAGTTTTTAATACACATTGCCTGCATTTATGCTCGTTTAACAAATATTAGAAGTAAAAATTAAACATTTAGAAGTAATTCAAGTGTAATGGACCAGTCTCTGTTGTCCTGTTTCCACTGTAACGGCGCTGGATCTCGTGCCGGAGATGACTCGCGTTCGGAGGGGAACTGCTAACTTCAGACCGCCGTCCTGCGTTTCTCTCGTAGCCGAAAAATGCTGTGACTGACTCCATAACCTGTCCATGAATAATCAGTGTACAATTCTGAGACCATATTTTAACATCTTAAGTATTTATATTCTGTGTCTTTTTTAATAAAATCATTACATTTTTATGCAAGGCATCAGGCGTTTCAATCACGCGAAAAGACCGACGTGTCACTCGTTTAGGTGACTTACATCACGCCCCTGTATGTTGCTTTGCATAAAATTGAACGATATACAGAGCAATAACGAATTTTTAGATAAAATAAAATGCACACAAACCTGTATTTTACTAAAGAACAGACTGAGCTGCACTGCTCTCTCCTGAAGAGGTCACAAAAACCCGCGATAAATAACTCAAGCCCTGGGTTATGTCATGTCTGACCCAGGATCTGGGAAACACAAAAACTACCCAAACACTGGGTTATTACATCTGACCATGAGCTGGGTAACACAAAAATACATTTTTGCCTCCATATTTTAAATATCTAGGGCATTTTTGTCACGTTAATGACATGTTGTATCTATTCAAGAGGAGACTCAACACATGTAGAAAATTTTATTCAATTAACATTTACATAGTATTTGTCCTATAACATGTAATGCACAAAGTCCTCATTATAAAATCTCTTACAGATATCATATGAGTGTGTTTGTACGTGTGTGACCATGACGCAAGATGTATGTGTGATGCAAACCAGCCTTTTGACGTCAGAGGCAGGTGTTTGAACAAAGGCAGAGCGGAGGTCATATCCTCAGTGTTTTCTTAATGAAGGCTTAACTAAGGCTCTGATTAACAGGCGCAGGGGGGAGGGGAAGCTATTCACACCACCATCATGTGAAAAAACAAACGAATGTTGAATGCTCATTCGTGCCTTGGTGGCTATTTATATACATATATGTCTTTCAGTAACGCTCTGTTTAGTTCCTGTTTCTATGAAGCCCCTCCTTCGGAAAGGGCATGTGCTCTGATTGGTCGGCTGGACCAGTGTGTTGTGATTGGTCAACTGCTTCGAGCGTGTTTGGGAAATGTCCCGCCCCTTACCATAACCGTGAGTTTCAACACACTACTAACTACAACCAGGCTCCGCCGCTTTATTTTGCGTATGCCTTGGGCGGGAATTATGTAAATGAGGAGTATTGTGACGTGTTCGTTCCCGGAAGAAAACTCAAGACTACAATGGAGGCGTTTCAGGGAGTTCAGAAACAGTGACACTGATTTAGAGAATAACTCCCGCTGGAGGGACTTTGCAGACATTTTTCATGCTCAAACAGCAACATTACACACTAAAGAAAGTTGAACATGTTAAAAAAGCATAATAGGACCCCTTTAAGTCCTTACTCTGGTTAATGGAAATAATCCCATTATTGGTTCACATGTAAACATAGTCATTGATAAAGAGGAAGAGAAGACAGTTGGAATGTTTTGGAGCAGTCGGAGTTGGTAGTTCAATTCAAACTAAATCAACTTTATAGCAGCTTAGTGCTTGCTTATTTGATCCTGTTTGATGAGTTCTGTCTTGCTCTCCTTTCTCATCTGGATCTCTTTGCAGTGCAAGTATGATTTCTGCTGGATTTGTCTCGAGGAATGGAAGAAACACAGCTCCTCTACCGGAGGATACTATCGATGTACGCGCTACGAGGTCATCCAACAGGTGGAGGAACAGTCCAAGGAAATGACTGTGGAGGTACTCACGCCTAAAATGAGTGTATACACATTGCAGCCATTCATGGAATGAGTTACTGGGATCTTTTGTGATTTGTTTGTGGACTGCCATCAATGGTGTTGGTGAATAAAGGGCAGGAGAGTCTCAAAACACCAAACATTTACTTTCCAGGCTCATATTTCTCATGTGTAAAAAGTAACAAAACAGGTTCTGGTTTATACAGTAGAGGCCAAAAGTGATGTCCGGTCTAGGAAAATTGACATCTTCGCCCTTTATTCAAATATTAAAAAAGTATTAAAGTCTTTGTAAGCATATTGCGTAGTTGTGCTTGGAGTCCATTGTTTTATTTGTGATAACTCAATGAAACATGCCAAATTGTGCCAATATTATTTTTGTCTGCGATGTTATACAAAGAAACCAATGAAATATTAATAGCTGATTATGTTGTAGTCAATGTATGCTTCTTCCTGTGAGCTTTTTGTTTTTCTATGCATTTATTTGCATGGTAAAATAAAACCTGTAGCTGTAGTTTGCCTTTTTTGCCAGATAATTTTGTCAGATAAATACCTTAACCAAGTTTAGTCTTTTGTTCTTCTCTCATATTTCAAATCTTTTAAAAAAATATATAAATATTTTCCTTATATTTTGATCGTTTCAGGGACATTATAAACAAATATCCCCTCTGGACATGACTTTTGCCTACTACTGTATGTGGTTACGAGCTTGAATTTCAGTTTTTAAGTTGGGAGTCACTTTTGCGTTTATGTTTTGTGTCCTCACAGGCAGAAAAAAAGCACAAGAGTTTTCAGGAACTCGACTGTTTTATGCATTATTACACACGATACAAGAACCACGAACACAGTTACCAGGTAGGAGTTTTTATGTAATGAATGTCTTTAAAACATTGCCCGACCGTTTGTTGACAGTCACTCATCAAAGGTGATTTCTATTAAACTAGTTAGAAGAACGTCTCCTGAAAACAGCCAAAGAAAAGATGGAACAACTGAGCAAAGCTTTCATTGGAAGTGAGTTTGAATTTGACCACGTCATACATATTTTACACTCTGTATGCAAGTTATTATAAACAGGTGTATGGTTTATTTTGAAAAATATGAATATATAAAAATGTCAGTGTATCTGTTTCTTCAAGGGGACGGAGCCCCACCTGACACCACGTTCATTGAGGACGGTGTGCATGAACTTCTCAAGACCCGACGCATCCTTAAGTGCTCTTATCCATATAGTTTCTTCTTGGAGCCCAAAAGCACAAAGAAAGAAATATTTGAACTTATGCAGGTACTGGGATTGATAGGTATTCACTGCTTAAAGGGTTAGTTCACCCAAAAATGAAAATTCTGCCATCAATTATTCACCCTTGTGTCATAAGACTTTTGTTCATTTTTGGGACACAGATGACGATATTATTAATGAAATCTGAGGGATTTCTGTTCCTCCATTGACAGCCTATTTACTTGAAACTCTGACACTTCAAAACATTCATAAAGAGAACCTAAAAAAAAGCAACACAATGTGAAAGATTTCTTGCACAACATGCTCTTGTGAGTATTGTCTTTCCAACATTCACAGACTGATTTAGAGATGGTCACTGAAGACCTTGCTCAGAAGGTGAACAGGCCTTACCTCCGCACCCCTCGCCATAAGATCATCAGTGCCATGTATCTGGTGCAGCAGAAGAGACGGGAGTTCTTGGCCTCTGTGGCTCGAGGTGTCGCCCCAAATGATTCCCCTGAGGCTCCACGCCGCAGGTAAAGACTTGTGCTGCCATCGAGGA
>RJVU01028973.1:3728401-3747649 GCA_003731715.1 Anabarilius grahami
ACTTTAGCAACTATTGTAATAAATATAGTTTATATATATATATACACACACACACACTATAATACTTTTATATTACTAGACTATATATTATTTACTCTGATTTTATTGATGGATGGATGGATGGATAGATGGATTTTTTTACTTTTATATTACTAGACTACATATATTATTTACTCTAATATTACTATACTATACCAACTATTGTAATAAATAGCATTATTATTGTAGTAGTAGTAGTAATAATAATTAAATATTAAAAACAGTATTATTACTATTATAGTAATATTATATGATATATTTACTACAATATTACCTTTTTCACCTCTGATGATTTTGCATCCCTGACTATGTTTTTGGGCATTTACCATAGTAGTACTATGACATTTTTTCAAGTAACTTTTTACTTAAAAGAATACTATGATATTATTATATTACTATGGTTAACGTCCACAAAAAAACCTTGGTATCATGTTCAAAATATAGTATTCTAACAGAAAACAAAACCCTACAGCCACAATACTTTTTCTAAAGGTCATATGTATTATAATAGTACAAACATTTTGTCTTCTTTTGCAGTTTTGCTGGTGGGACGTGGGACTGGGAGTATCTGGGATTTGCCTCTCCTGAGGTATTACTGCATCTCTGCTTCTGTGTTTACACTTTTCTGTTTTTAACTAACCTCTGCTATTGCAAACAAAGCTCACACAGCCAGCCAGAGTTGGAGCTCACTAGACTGTTAATACCCTCTGCCTCTCTGTGATGTCCTTGTATTAATGTAAGAGAGTTGTGTGTTGCAGTATAGTACTAGCAGTCACTGAATCTCATTCTGTGTCCAAAGATGGTGAGGAATCACCCAGTACGGGGATCAAATGCACAGCGTGAGAACAATTACAATGCAGGAGGCCAGCCGCAGGTACTGATGAAAACAAAAAAACTAAACATTCTTCAAAATTTGACATTTACAATTCACCCATTATATATAATGCTATTAGCATAAATGTAATCTGGTGGTTAGCTGTTAAGGCTGGTCATCTCCTGGAATATTACAGATAAAGGACTATGCCATTACTCAGCTCAAATGGATAGTTAAACCAGAATTTCTGTCCTGTGGTCAACTTCACCGTTCTTGAAATGTGGACACTGTTGTAGGTTGCTTTGTCATGCACTCAGTGTTTAGTGTTCAACGTTCAGTCTTTCTAACCACCGCAAAATTAATATAATGTTAGCTGTTCATTTTTTTTTATGCCTAAATATAGTGTCCTCAAAAAGGATTTGGACACTTAAAATGTGTGAATTCTATCGCAATAGATAATTACATATGAAACTAAGAGGAATCTGCAAACAAATGATGTTAAACATATTTTCTCAGAACCAATCAGTTTTCTGACTGGTTGACGTTTAACAAACACGGTGATTTGTAGTAGTGTATGAAGTCACGTTTTAAGTTCACCGAAGCGTCCTTGCAGAATAACCACCGGTTATGAACTAGATCACATTAACCATGTACAATTATTATTAATTTTTTTTTTACTACATTTTCACTAATGCTTTACAACCAGAACGTATCTAAATACTTAGTTAGGCTCAATTTAGAAAACAGTTCAAACAAACTTTCCTTTTGAGAAATGTTATTTATTTAAAATAAAACCATGGTTTGATATTTTGTTAAATAATGCCAAGACATTCATTCATTTTTAAGTGTGACTTGAAATAACCTATTATGCCCTTTTACAAAGTCCTGATATTGTTTTTTGGCTCTACTAGAATTGGTTTCCTTGCTCAAATGTTCAAAAAACTACTTATTTTTCACGTATTCTCCATCGTTGCAGCTCCTCTCTTCCCAGTCTGTCAGTAACGCTCTGTTTAGTTCCTGTCTCTATGAAGCCCCTCCTTCAGAAAAGCACATTAAAAAAGCATAATAGGTCCTCTTTAAGTGTCCAAATATATTGAAGGGTCACTGTATTTTATCTTAATCCATAGTAATACAGATAAGGGCATAGGCCACAGTTTATCACAGTATATGCTATTTATGTTTATCTCTTTTATTCACTACTTGTTATATAGATGTCAATCAGTATTCTTGTGAGAGACTATCCATTTTTCTCCTTAATAATTGCTCCTTGTCAACAGATCATGTATTTTTTGTAACTAAACTGAGGTTGATGGTTCCTGCAGGAATACTCAGAGTTCCAGTACAGACGGAGACACAGGCAACGCCGTCGGGGAGACCTGCTCAGACTGCACAGCCTCCGCAGTAACACCCCTGAACCCCACGACTCCACTGACAACACTTCAGGTACAGTGAGCCCACATAATGTTAGAATAGAAATAATTAAAAGAGCTGCTTTAAATCAGTGTTACTCAGTTTGAAATCCATGTGTGTCCAATTTGTGTCTACAGAAACACATGAGGGAGGCAATTCACAAAGGCACGGGATCTCCACGGTAAATATACTGTTTTTTTAATGTGTGATGCAGCGTTCGTTTTTACTAGGGATGTGCCCGAAGCTTAAATCCAAATTTGGAAAGGCATGGAAAATGAATAACACTTTCTACGGAGCCCCTAAAGGGACATGGTTAGGGTTAGTGTGGTAGGTGATTACATTACAGTATGTCAGATTTCACTTATCACGTGCAGATAGTAATTGACAGAACGATGTTTGAGGATTTGGTGCGTCATTGACAAATATCTTGTCTTGTAAAATGTGTGGTCAGTACCGCCACTCCCTCTACACAGAGTACGCGTGATCGCGAATTAGAAAGCGAAAGTAAAAAGCGAGTGCGCATTTAAAAGATTTCAATACCCTGCATATTGAAAGTGGCTCCCTAAAGCCCACAAATTATATACAATATAATTAACCAACTATATAATCTCATATATTTTCTCATCACTGTGTCCCTTTTGGGGCTCCGTAGAATGCTTAATTTCCTTTCCGAACATAGTATTCGGCTTCAGGCACATCCCTAGTTTTTGCACAGTTATTTGTTTTGGTCACATTTTTGTATTTTGATTAAAATAAAATAATTTAGTCTTTATTTTATCATACTAAATTAATTCATTTTAGTCATATTTACTTAAAGATTATCTAAATTTAGTCAACAAAAATGCAAAATTAAAACAAATATTTCATATAAATGTTTTATTAAACCAAAAAACATTTTATATATTATTAAAGATGTTACAACATGTAACATTTATATTTTGTAATTTCATTATATGCTTGTGTTTTTAGTTTATTTTTATTTATTTCCAGTTAATAATTTAAGTGCTTCAACATAAACTTATTTCAGTTTGCCACGGCATCATTTCTAATTTTCTTTTAGTTTAACTAATATTTTTTATTTTATTTTATCTCAGAAAACAGACATTTTTAATAATTTTAGTTAACCCTGCTTCAGTGTCACATGATTCTTCAGAAATCATTCTAATATGCTTTGATGATATGATATGATTTGCTGCTCAAAAAACATTTCTTATTATCAATGTTCATATTTGATATTTAATATTAATATTTTTGTGGAAGCTGACATTTTTTCAGGATTCTTTGATGAATAGAAAGTAAAAAAAAAAAACACCATTTGAAATAGAAATCTTTGGTAACATTATAAATGTCTGCCACTTTTGATCAATTTAATGCATCCTTGATTAATAACAATTTAAATAATTTTTTTTTACTTGCCCCAGCCATTTGAATAGTAGTGTAGTTCACTCAGAGTCAATGAACATCTATTGAGACATTTGAATCCCTTTTATATCCCCTCAGGCACTTGGTTCCCTGGATGACGATGACCCCAATATTTTGCTGGCTATTCAGCTGTCCCTACAGGAGTCCGGGCTGGCCTTGGACCCCGAGCCTCAGGATGTGCTCAGTAACGACGCCTCTGTAGGTGCCAGTGGTTCCTCTCTGTCCTCTATACTGGATTCTGCCCCCCATTCTGCGGATCCTCCCCGGGCTTCCATGAGCAACTCTGAGCTTCTGGAGCTGGGAGACAGCCTTATGAGACTGGGCAACATTACCAGCCACTATACACCCTTTAACATGAGTTCCTACCCTGATGCCTTCACCCCGAGTGACCCGGACTGCCTGGACCCTTCCACCAACGCCAACCTGCTTGGCAACATTATGGCTTGGTTCCACGATATGAATCCACAGAGCATTGCACTGATTCCCTCAGCCACCTCGGATGGCGTTCCCGAGCCATCCGCTATTGGAGAGGGACAGTCTGCCAAAGCCCAGGACGAGGAGAACGAAGTGGGGAGTCCTGAGCAAGGCTCCCTATCGCTGACAAAAGAAAGTACAGATATGTTGGCGACGCAACTTTTGGAGCTAGAATGTGTGGATGATGTACAACCTCCTAAAGCGGAGTCATCCTTAGAGGATTCGGGCGGCAGTGTAGATCTCACTAGTGCAGTTTGTCCTGAAAGCAGTGCCGATCCGCAGGTAACCGACCTCTCCTCGGAGTGGGAGGAAGAAATGCACCTAGTGTGAGGAATGAGTCCAATTACGTTTACCAACTGAGTGCTCTTATTGTGCCAAAACACTAAATAAAAGCAAAACTGTTTGAGCAAATATGTAGACGTGTGAACGAGGTGCAGTGGGGTTAGATGGGACTTGTCTCGGTTGTGCGTTGTGGTGGAAGAAATGAGAAAACGTGCTCAGATTCAAGCTAATGAAAGTAGATGAGAGAAGAGTGGGCCTCATTCACTAACCGTATTTGTGTGTGTATGAAAGATTTTGCACAGAAATCATAGTTCATCAAAACCTTTTTCCTACAATTTAGAACCAACTAAAACGGCATGCATGTAAAAATCAGTTCTTGTTGCCCTAAAAACGTGCTTTTAAGCCAAAATGTTTTATATTTAATTGAAAATTTGACCTGAGAATTTAACAAAAGATGTAGCATTAAAGAATTCCGAGCTTTATAGTTTGATCTGGAGTAGTTTCTGCATAAAAAGCTGTTGTTAGGCCTATATAAAGGTGTATTGTGTACGAAAAACCACTAAATGGAGATATTTAGGACGTTAATTATTAACTTTAGGCACATTTATGTAGGATAATCTGGATTTATCAACATCAGAAAGAGTGTAAGAGCAAATTTTTGTGCATACCTGTTGTGAATCGTGGAAATTTTGTGAGAACTTTTTCTGTGCACGTAAGAACACACGGTTATAAGTGAATGTTGCAGTGAAATGGAGGTAGTGCCATCTTTTCTTCCGTATTGTGATGTGCATCTGAGTGAAATGGATTATTGGAAAAGGGAAAAAATGTAGGGTGGGGACTTTTATATCCATTGTTTGTTGATTGGATGGAGGCAGATCTGAACGCAAGCTTGCGGTTGTTTGCAGTGTTGCCAAGTCCGATATTTTCCCGCGGAATTGGGCTACTTTTACACTGTTGCCGCGGGTTGTTTTTTTAGTCCGACATCCCCCCCGGGAACTCAATTTTTACCCCCCACTAATGCGATTGGGCTGGTTTTGAATAGAAATTAGGCTGGTTTTGTTACGCAAACCTGCCAACCCTGGTCGTTTGTAAGAAAGGGGTGGGGTTTAAGTGGATTAAATGATTGGAGAAGGCTAGCATACATCACCAGAGAAAAGTCAAGTCATCAAAAGTCATTTTCATCTGAAGATATGACATCTCGACTAAAAATTATGAGGTCAAAAGAAAAAAAATGATCGACAGATGAATTTTCCACAATAAGATCAATAACGTGCATATTGAAATCTTTCATTTCATGCTGACTTTTTTGTCCATCTCCAGAAATCATGCTGTGGGTGCCATGTATTAGATTGGAAATTCATTCTTTCTTTTAAAGAGATGAAATGGATGCATTTTTGACAGTTGTATCTTTATGAAAAGAAAAAAAAAGAATGTTTACATGCAGAAGAAAATACATGAGTTTGTGAATGCATTGATCCACTGTTTCTGGACTCTTACAGTTACTGTGAACAGTGTGAAGTCATCATTAAAGGTGCTATAGAGGATGTTTTGTTTTATACATTTTTGCAATATTACTTGTGGATTGGCCAATCATGGCAGTGATTGACAAGCCAGAGGGCCAATCGTTTATGCGATGATCACACAAACGATTGGCTGATGTTTTTAAGGCCCTACCTCGTGCACAGATGATGTATATTGATGATATTCCTTTCAGTGCACCTAATAAAGTTATTTTATCAGTTAGAACAGACAGTTTCAAGTAATATTGCAAAAATGTATAAAACAAAACATCCTCTGTAGCACCTTTAAGACCTGAACCTTTTGCTTTTCATGAGTTCTTTGCCCTGTTTTCTTTTCTTTTTATTCTACAGCAGCCCTTTTATTTAGCAAAGCTTTATTTCAAAACACTAATGTTCTTTTAATGCCATATTTAATGCAATTGGTGCGTACAATGCACATTTCACATGCTATAAATGAGTGTTGAGTGTGAAATGTTGTTTTCTGAAAATATTGTCCTGCTTCAGAAAGGTAACACTTCATGTAAATGAAATTGTGATAGCATTGTCTATTGTGACTACTACACACAACACCTCTGATATCCAGTGTTGTGTATTTCATTGGGCTCATGTATAATGCATATATATGCATAAAGACACTCCACTGTCTTCTGAAGCAATAGAGAGATAAAAACAGTGGTTTTCCTGATTTTGTTTGTGCCACTCTCAGTCAGACACATAGGAAGTCGTTATCTTTAACAACAAAAACAGTTATATTAGTCGTCTGTTGTACAGCATATGTGGCCAAACAGATGATAAACTAACCTTCTTTGCTGAAGACCTTCCCTGACAAAACATACTGTGCAGTAAGAATATTCCAGGTTAAATGCAGTTTAAGATTTAGAGACAGCATATGTGGCATGGTATTGAGTACCACTTAATTTTTTTGTACAAAAAAAAGTAATGCATGATGCTGTCCATATCTTAAAGTGTTATTTAAACCAGAATATTAATCTAACAGTCATAAATACTGTAGTTTGATTTCTATTACTGATACATAACTGTTGGAAGGTTTTTAGATGTGAGGAAGAGAGTGTTGTTTTGTGTGGTTTTTTTTTAGTTTTTTTTTTTAGATACTACTGTGCTCATCAGTGTGCCTTTTTTGTACTTTTTCTTATTTATATTCATGTT
The DNA here is from genome assembly GCA_003731715.1 of Anabarilius grahami. Taxonomy (NCBI): domain Eukaryota; kingdom Metazoa; phylum Chordata; class Actinopteri; order Cypriniformes; family Xenocyprididae; genus Anabarilius; species Anabarilius grahami. The sequence goes on from RJVU01028973.1 coordinate 3,735,530, forward strand.
GCCTAATTAAGTTAGTGTTTGCTGTGTCAATCAAATACAATCAACCTTACATATTAATTTCCCCCCCCGATTAGATAGTCTTTGTTTCATGTTGACGACAGCCTTGTGTTTTGTATTACACTGAATTGGTTGCCATGTTTTGATTGCCTGTCATTACAGTTAGTGTGGCTCTACAGAGGTGTCTTTTAATGACGGTATGATATAAGGGGAAAGAAAGAATAGGCTTTTTTTTCTCAGATAAAATTTACATTGGACGTGATGACCAGTTTTTACATCTTAATCTGACCGTTGTGTGTAAAAATGGATGAAGTTTGGATTTTTTTTTTTACTGAAGTATTTATGGTGGTGGTATTTTTATTTTATAATTTCATTTGATTTTAGTTTTTTTTTTTTTTTTTTTACATTAATATTAACCTTGAATTGTCATTTGCACATTCATAGACTATACTTGATACATTCCCAGTTTGTATGATGTGTAGCCAATAAACAGAAAGTATTGGTAAAGGTTTGCTCGGATTAAAAAGTTTAAAATAGAGTTCTTATTTGTTGTGGTTCATGAAAAAAACAAATGCTACATACTGTACTTGCTTTCTTTAAATTAAATGACAATGAACAGCGCCCTCCAGTGAAATCTTTTTTTTTCTCAAGTTTTAGACCTTTATTTTGAAAATAGGCATCCGCAATCAGGACTTTTATTTTACAATTGAAAATTTCGTCTACAGGAAGTTGTTTTTTGTATCATAAAACATACGGGACCTATCATTTATTGTTTTCAAAATGAAAGCTGTGTATTTGAGGTTAAACTAATGCTCATATTTCTTCGAATTCGCCATTTATTGTAGAGTTTTGGCATTGGTCGCATTTTTACCGGAAAAACACGACGCTTTCGTTCAGAATTCACTTTGCAAGACCGTTGTAAACGCAACATTGTCAGGCTGCAGCTTGTGGTCAGCAAACATGCCTCTTGGTTTAAAACCATGTTGTGCTGTCTGCAAGACGATCTCTTCTTCCATGTGGAAAAAAGGAAACCAGGGGGAAATTTTGTGTAACAACTGCACGGGTAAAAGTGTAACCAGTGGAGGCTCCGGAGCATCTGCTTCATCCACCATCCAGCAGAATAATGGCGGAGGGAAACAGGTTTGAATTCTTGCTTAACATCTAATTTTTGTGTAACCTCTTATTTAGACAGCTAGAACACTTCCATTTTAAATCAAAGAAGCTATATTGCATTGCAAGTACAGGACGTCGCTGCCTCGCGCAGGTTTGCTTGTTGAAAAGGCGCGCTTTTTTGCTTAAATTTTACGCGAATAGAATTTTTTAAAGACATTTAAAAGAAATATGCTTAAATTGTGTACACTTGCACGAGACCACAGACTTAACAGCTTTATTTTACACGAAGCGGGTCGCTCCCTTCTGGGCGTCGCCATGTTTACACGGAGCGGGTCGCCCCCTTCTGGGCGTCGCCATGTTTACACGGAGCGGGTCGCCCCCTTCTGGGCGTCGCCATGTTTACACAAAGCGGGTCGCCCCTTCTGGGTGTCGCCATGTTTACACGGAGCGGGTCGCCCCCTTCTGGGCGTCGCCATGTTAACACGGAGCGGGTCGCCCCCTTCTGGGCGTCGCCATGTTTACACGGAGCGGGTCGCCCCCTTCTGGGTGTCGCCATGTTTACACGGAGCGGGTCGCCCCCTTCTGGGCGTCGCCATGTTTACACTGAGCGGGTCGCCCCCTTCTGGGCGTCACCATTTTACACGGAGTGGGTTGGCCCCTTCTGGGCGTCACCATTTTACACGGAGCGGGTTGCCCCCTTCTGGGCGTCGCCATGTTTACACGGAGCGGGTTGCCCCCTTCTGGGCGTCGCCATGTTTACACAAAGCGGGTTGCCCCATTCTGGGCGTCGCCATGTTTACACAGAGCGGGTCGCCCCCTTCTGGGCGTCGCCATGTTTACACAGAGCGGGTCGCCCCCTTCTGGGCGTCGCCATGTTTACACAGAGCGGGTCACCCCCTTCTGGGCGTCGCCATGTTTACACTGAGCGGGTCGCCCCCGTGTGCCTCATACGTCCTGAAAAGTGAAGCTGAGGGCTCTTTGATCCCCTGGTGGCTGGATGCAGTACAGGTCATAAACCTCGCCCTCTCCATTCAAAAGAACGAGACTTGAGCCAAAACATAAAAATAAATTATGCTTCAAATAAATTTTTCTGAAAGATGGTTTTGGTCATTTACGGTAATCACGCTGATATATATTCGGTTGTTCGTTTTTGTGATAAGTTTGATTTTAGCTAGCAATTTGATGCTATAGAAACGGGGCGTGTCGTCGTGATTGACAGCTTGTCTGAGGACTGTCGGAGCTTCAAGGGGAGATTGAAGATATATCGCTAACTATTAATTTTCGATTTCTGTGTTATTTCTCACCGACAAAAATGAGTTGTTCAGCAGTAAACTGTACTAACCGACCTACAGGATCTGACGGATCACTGAGCTTTTCTCGGTAATGTTAAATGTGGGCGTTATAAGCTAATTAATAAATGTCATTAGTTAAAATAACTCGCCCAACGTTAGCCATGATGGGAAAAAGCTGGTGATCGTTATCTGGCAGTTACTAATTATTTTTATGGGTGTAAAATAATAATTAGCAGGACAAAACTAATGATAGCCTACTCTAATTCCAGCAATCGTTCTCCTGTAACGTTAGTTTAACTTTATTTAAAATGGCAGGACCGTTTCTGACATTTTAGAGTTGTTTCTAGTGGCTTATTATATTGAGTTCATCTACTGAATTGCTGTAAAAAATATTATTGCTCTAGAAACAGAATAGCCTACTATTTTATAGGTAGAATTTTAAATTGTGTATAATTTATATAGCCTATTTAAAATACATCAATGATGACGCAGTCGTCTGGGCGGAAGTTTGATACCGCGACCCCGCCTCCGCCATGTTTACACGGAGCGGGTCGCCCCCTTCTGGGCGCCGCCATTTTTACGTCACAACTGTTAAACAATTACTACCATATTATCTTTATATAGTGTTTATACGAAGTTTAAACAGAGAAAATATTTCTAAACAAAACCACTGGTACTATTTTTGTTTTCTTTTTTCTTTTACAGTCAAAACAGGAAATCCACAGACGCTCCGCTCGGTTACGGAGCACCAAGTACAAAGCGCCGGCATCTGAGAAAAAGGTCTCAACCAAAGGAAAGGGTAGAAGACACATTTTCAAATTGAAAAATGTAAGTGATTTTCCTTTCAGGCTTGTGTATGATTGTTTCCCCACCAATGTGGTTAAAATAAATGCTTCAATTGCATTTATTCTTCATATCCCATAGCCTATCAAAGCACCAGAGTCTGTGTCAACAATCATCACATCAGAGTCCCTGTTTTACAAGGTAACTGCTCCTCTCTACTATTCAAAATAAGTGTTTTCATATAGCCACTTCCTATCTACTAACCTGCACTTCTTGTGTTCAGGGTGTCTATTATCAAATAGGAGATGTCATAAAAGTAATAGACGAGGATGATGGTAAACCGTATTACGCACAGATTCGTGGTTTCGTCCAGGACCAGTACTGTGAGAAAAGTGCTGCGTTAACTTGGCTGATCCCAACTCAGGCCAGTCCTCGAGATCGATTTGATCCAGGCACGTACATTGTTGGTAAGTTCATGCAGAAATAAATGATTTTGTTCCTTGCTGACAAATGTGACCACAAAACCAGTCATAAGGGTCAATTTTTTTAAATCAAGATTTGAATAAATAAGCTTTCCATTGATGAATGGTTTGTTAGGATAGGACAATATTTGGTCGAGATACAACTATTCGAAAATTTGGAATCTGAGGGTGCAAAAAAATCTAAATATTTAGAAAATCACCTTTAAAGCTGTCCAAATGAAGTCCTTAGCAATGCATATCCACTCACAATAATTAATTTTTGATATACACTACCATTCAAAAGTTTGGAAACATGACTATTTTTAATGTTTTCGAAAGAAGTCTCTTCTACTCATTAAGCCTACATTTATTTGATCAAAAATGCAGAAAAAACTGTAATATTGTAAAATTTTATTACAATTTAAAATTATGGTTTTCTATTATAATATACTTTAAAATATAAATTATTTCTGTGATGCAAAGCTGAATTTTCAGCATCATTAAATCCAGTCTTCAGTGTCACATGATCCTTCAGAAATCATTCTAATATGATGATTTATTACAAATGCTGTGCTGCTTAATATATTTTTTTAACATGATTTTTTTTTTTTCAGGATTCTTTGATGAATAAAAAGTAAAAAAAAAGAGCAGCATTTACTTAAATCTTTTGTAACAATATACACTACTGTTCAAAAGTTTGGGGTCAGTCTTTTTTTCTTTTTTTTTGGAAGAAATTAATACTTTTTTCAGCAAGGATGTGTTAAATTGATAAAAAGGGATAGAAATACTTTCTAACAATATAAATCTTTACTATTTTGAATAAATGCTGTTCTCTTTGACTATTTATTCATCAATGAATCCAGAAAAAAGTATCACAGTTTCCAAAAAATATCAAGCAACACAACTGTTTCCAAATTTGATAATAACTGAGTAGCAGATCAGCATATTAGAATGATTTCTGAAGGATCATGTGACACAAAAGACTGGAGTAATGATGCTGAAAATTGTGAAGTATATAAAATAGATTAAAAGTATATTAATATAGAAAACCATTATTTTAAATTGTAATAATATTTCACAATATTACTGTTTTTTTCTGTATTTTTGATCAAATAAATGTAGGCTTGATGAGCATAAGAGACTTCTTTTAAAAACATTAAAAATAGTCATGTTTCCAAACTTTTGAATGGTCGTGTATTTACAGTAGGAAATTTACAAAATATCTTCATGGAACATGATCTTTATTTAATATCCTAATGATTTTTGGCATAAAAGAAAAATCGATAATTTTGACCCACACAATGTATTGTTGGCTATTGCTACAAATATACCCGTGTGACTTATGACTGGTTTTGTGGTTGCCTGCAAATAATGAATTCATTGTTAAAGGATATTAGAATTGATTTGGTAAATCTGGATATTTTGGGTTAAAGGGATAGTTCACCCAAAAAAGAAAATTCTGTCATCATTTACTCACCCTCAAATCTGTTGAACACAAAAGAAGATATTTTGAAGAATGTCGGTAACCAAACAGTTCATGGTCCCCATCGACTTCCATAGTATTTTTTTCCATACTATGGAAGTCAATGGGGTCCATCAACTTTTTGGTTCAAAATATTTTCTTTTTTGTTCAGCAGAAGAAAGGTTTGGAACAACTTGAGAGTGAGTAAATGATGATTTTCTTTTTTGGATAAACTGTCCATTTAAGTGCATCACCAGTCATATATCCTAATTTCAAACAAAAAAGTTGTCAAGATTTCTTTATTTAATGGCTGCATATACACTTATTTCTTTGCTCAGGCCCTGAAGAGGACTTGCCAAGAAAAATGGAATACCTGGAGTTCGTCTGTCACGCGCCATCAGAGTATTTCAAATCCAGAAGTTGCCCTTTCCCAACAATACCAGTTCGTCCAGAAAAAGGCTACATCTGGACTCATTTAGGACCGACACCTGCTGTCGCCATCAAAGAAACTGTAGGGTGAAATTAACCCTTAAAATCATTGTACATACAGACTGAACTGAACCTTTTTTTTGGTTTGCCAAGATACTTTTCAGTGCTATATCAAAAACAGAACTGTTATGCTTGAATTAGGATATGTGTGGTATTGGCCATCGAATATTTTCTACAATTACATTTGTAACTGTACAGAAGCTCTTATTTTCGAGCGAAGCCTCAGAATGCCTGTTTCACCGTTAAACACATAAGCAGCGGAAGTCTACACTACGACATAGAGGTCGAATCGAAAAGAAACTGAGTACAAAGTTAATTTGTAATAAATTCAGAGTTCATGTGAGACCCCATGTATAAATTAATTCATCTCACTTTACGTTTTGTACTTGCGTATCTCCCAAATGTGTTTTCTGAGTATCCAGTGCTGTGAGAAAAGGCTTTCAGTATCATGCTTTTGTTGTCAGGGGTCGCGTGTAGTCAATTCCTAGGAAGATGTGTGATGCAGGATGAACATATGTATAATAGACTTTTAATAAAAACAAAGAGTGATATCTTACACAAGACCAGCATAAGTTTAACACAAGAGGAGACAGAGGGCTTATATACACAGGAGGAGGACGATCAACAGAACAGGGAACAGGTGAGAAATAAGGACTAGAACTCGGACAAATACAGACAATGAAAACTACTAGAAACTAAAGACAGAGAAACAGAACATGACTGTGACGGTTGTTTGGATGCTGAGCTGGTGTCTAAAGGATTTGCCTGAAACAATTTTATCTGAAAGTGAGCATTTTTGCCTTTGTTTTATTGATTAGAATAATCCACTCTATTGGGAAGAGGAAGAATAATTACCTTAATACTTTCGTTTTCTGATTAATTTTTCTGGAAACCCTATAATGTATTATAAAAGTATTTTTAATGCATTTATTATGCCTTGTAATTCACCTTATAATGCATTATATGGTCTCATGAATAACTGTAACCACAGTTATAATACATTATAATGCTATCTATTCATTATTACACCTTTAGAAAGTACAATGCATTAAAACACATGACAAACAACCAATTTCAGATGTAACAAGGAATCTGCAAATAAATATTATAATGCATTTCAACTTAGGTTACATTTATTTATGACAAGATATAATGTATGGATACCTTTAGTGTGCTTTAGGTACACAGTAGGTATTATAAAAGTTTTATGTACTCTTTAAACATTGCTGTTTTTCATATATAAGTACTGAAATAGAGTACTTTGAGAGCTTTTAAGAATTGTGACTTAATTCCACACATGAAGATAAGCAAAGGTCATCAAGAAGTTCATCATGTTCCCACTCTTGAGTGTTGGAGATTTGTAACTTTAATTTTTTAATGTACATAAATTTATATTTAGAGATTTGTATGGAAGGTGTTTGTTTGGTGCCACAGAGTAACAGTAAGTCCTGGCTATAAGCACGAATATGGTTTTAATCAAATATATTTTAATTATATTGCATTTAATTCTGATGTATATTTCATGTTTATTTCTAAAAAAAAAAAAAAAAAAATCAACTGTATTTAAACATTCAGGTTACAAAATTGGAAAGCTCTCAAAAATAAAAAGAGGATGACCAAATTTCGTCTGAATGTTTTTTTTCCAGCTGTTTGTTTTTTTTATATTATTATTATTCTGAAAGTTAAGCATTTAACTATTTTTCTTAATAAATAAAACAAAATAATAAAACTTCAGGGTGTATTTTGTATCCTATTCGGGGATTTTAGGGGGAAATATTGAAAAAATAAAATAAAAAAATCTGGAACCATTATACCACGTGATCACAGTTTATAATACGAAGACTATCAAAATAATCTGTTGTTCACATACAGGTGAGGTAAATTCACATTTCTAAAAGAATAAAGAAAATATGTTGTTATAAAGTTGAAAAGAATACGTTCTTAAAGTCACTTGACACGCACAGATCGACACCACCGGTGAAGTGCTTGCGATCGTTTAAATACATTTGCTTGCAGCTCCCCCTAGTGTACAAACGTTGTGCTACTGTCATAACAAAACATACTGACCACAAAAGGAGATATATTTTTTTAATGTCCTGCTCGATTTCGTCTATATGATGGCAGTGAACACAAAGCTTTAAAAAAAGATGTAAAAGTATTAAAAATATCGCCGACTATATCGAACAATAATGACATGGTCTTCTTTAAAGCGGCGATGCTAAATGATTAAAATGGTTTAAAGGTCGTTGCATATTCATTATTCGTATAACAAAATCGTTATATGGCCATTCATGAGAAGCACATGATTCATATCTTTGTTGAATATTTCTAAAGTCCCTCTTTAAGGGTAAAGGACGGTAATTTTTAAGACAGTGGGAAAATAATTTCGCCACTAGATGGCGACAAGTGCGTGTGTTTTCTACATTTAAAACCAAGGATGCATTTGTTTAATTAAAATTACAGTAAAACAATCATTTTGTAAAATAGTATTACAATTTAAAATGTAATTTATTCCTGTGATGGCAAAGATTGGAAAACAATTACGCCACTAGATGGCGACAAGTGAGTGTGTTTTTGACATTTAATACCAAGGATCCATTTACATTTACATTTATGCATTTGGCAGACGCTTTTATCCAAAGCGACTTACATTGCATTATACTATACATTTGTATCGGAGTATGTGCAATCCCTGGGATCGAACCCATGACCTTGGCATTGCTAGTGCCACGCTCTAACCACTGAGCTACAGGAAAGGATGCATTTGTTTAATTAAAATTACAGTAAAACAATAATTTTGTAAAATATCGTTATAATTTAAAATAACCTTTTCTATTTTAAAATACTTTAAAACGTAATTTATTCCTGTGATGGCAAAGATTTTAAAACAATTACGCCACTAGATGGCGACAAGTGAGTGTGTTTTTGACGATAGACATAATGTCTCTGTTTTTGACATTTAATACCAAGGATGCATTTGTTTAATTAAAATTACAGTAAAACAATAATTTTGTAAAATAGTATTACAATTTAAAATAACTTTTTTTCTATTTTAAAGTACTTTAAAACGTAATTTATTCCTGTGATGGCAAAGATTGGAAAACAATTACGCCACTAGATGGCGACAAGTGAGTGTCTTTGACATTTAATACCAAGGATTAAAAGCAAAATTAATACCAAGGATGCATTTATTTGATTAAAAATACAGTAAAACAGTAATATAATCTAAAATAAACGTTTCTATTTTAAAATATTATAAAACGTAATTTATTCCTGTGATGGCAAAGATTGGAAAACAATTACGCCACTAGATGGCGACAAGTGAGTGTGTTTTTGACATTTAATACCAAGGATGCATTTGTTTAATTAAAATTACAGTAAAACAATAATTTTGTAAAATAGTATTACAATTTAAAATAACTTTTTTCTATTTTAAAGTACTTTAAAACGTAATTTATTCCTGTGATGGCAAAGATTGGAAAACAATTACGCCACTAGATGGCGACAAGTGAGTGTGTTTTTGACATTTAATACCAAGGATGCATTTATTTTATTAAAAATACACCAAAAGAGTAATTTTGTAAAATAGTATTACAATTTAAAATAACCTTTTTTCTATTTTAAAGTACTTTAAAACGTAATTTATTCCTGTGATGGCAAAGCTTGAAAAACAATTTCTCCACTAGATGGCGACAAGTGAGTGTGTTTTCAGTGTTATTTTTTGTGAATTTGTGTTTTATACTGTATTGTATAAAGTGCTATAGAAATAAAAGGTGATTTTAAGTACACATATATATACAAAATAAAAGAAAGTGTGTGAAATGCAAGGGTGAAAATGTATTTGTTTCTCAAAACTTTGAGTTTTGATTTTTAAGTGAACAAATTATGTATAAATGTTTTCACACATGGGTGTAGGTAATCGGGAAATGATCAAGAATACAGTGAAATATTATTACAATTTAAAATATCTGTTTTCTATGTGAATATATAGTAAACTGTAATTTATTCCTGTGATCAAAGCTGAATTTTCAGCATCGTTACTCCAGTCTTCAGTGTCACATGATCCTTCAGAAATCATTCTAATATGCTGATCTGCTGCTCAAGAAACATTTCTGATCATTATCAATGTTGAAAACAGTTGTGCTGCTTCGTATTTTTGTGGATACTGTGATACATTTTATTTTTAGGGATTCTTTGATTAGTAGAAATGTCAATTATTTTACACTGGCATTTATTTGAAATAGTTTTTTCTCTTCATGGCCTGAAATACACACATTAGGAGAAAATAACTCTCTTAAATGCCTCATATTGAGGGGGTTTATTCACTCTCAGGTCGCTACCTTTCCAAATAAGCTCAGACAGGGATTGTTGGACCCTATTGCTCATTGTTGGTCATATATTCTACATACTTTCTCCTCTTTGATTTAACTATCATTGGCATCACACATTCTGTTCGGAGTTTTCTGTGATTCTTCAAGCATTTCTCAGTGTTTTCTCTGCCTCGGTTGATCTGACAGGAGAGTTTTCTGGTCTCTGAGCCTTCTGTGCTCTTCCGCGAGGAAGGCGGATATCGAATGCTGTGATAGGACGCCTCGGTGTGACGCAGAGGAGCTCTTTGTCACGTGTCACGCACCCTTCCTCCGCAGACAGGCGTCTGTGCTCTTCCCCTAAGAAAAGCAGTTGCCCTTTGACCCCAGGGAGGTTCTGCTCTGTCTGAAAGGGGGGGAGGGTGTGCTACACGTGACAAAGAGCTCCTCTGCGTCACACCGAGGCGTCCTATCACTGCCAGTAGAGACAGGCTTTTTTGCATATTCAGTCTCAGAAAATACTACAGTAAAACTGCCGGTTTGAAAATATCTTAGTTTTTAAAGGTTTGCATGTTTACATCACCATGATTCGCAGTCACATTTATAAAAATTGAGTAGAATAAGTGTTTTATTCACTTACCACCACTGAAATACATAGCTGGGGGTGCTGGGTATAAATAGCTGTCCTCCAATCTATCAGTTTGTGCTCGCTTCGGCAGCACATATACTAAAATTGGAACGATACAGAGAAGATTAGCATGGCCCCTGCGCAAAGGAACCTGATGGATCTTCTCTGTGGCCACCCTGTGCCCCCAGGGGCCCCTGGGTGCCTTCCAAGGCCCTGAACTGCAAGTTGGCGACCCCCAAACCCCAATGGAGTCACCTGAGGGGTTGTGGGGTGCTCATACTTCTAAATTGAGAGAAATCAGTGTATTTGGGCGGGCCTTGGGGGCGGGTTGAGCAAGGCACATGAGACTGGCATAATAAGTAGCCATGTGCCTCCTGGGGCATGACAAATGCATATCAAGTAGCCATGTGCTGTCACAAAATGTCCCTGATATGAGGTACTGTAATAAATGTGTAATATTTGTATAATATTATTATTATACATATATTAACATCAAATAATAGTATTGTATAATATTCAAAATTATATTTCTTAAAACACTCCTAATTTAAATTTTGTAAAATGTCTTTTTATACCATATGCATCAACGATATCAAGGACCCTTCTATTTTAATCAATTAAATTGATTGTTATATTTATAATGTATTTATATTTAATAATATATTTTTAAAATATAAATGTTTTAAACACTCAATGATATTCTGAATTNGTATTTATATTTAATATATTTATATTTTTAAAATATAAATGTTTTAAACACTCAATGATATTCTGAATTGGAATACTTCAAATTTGATACTAAAAGTACATTTTTATCTATGAGAATACTAGATTAATAAAAAGAAAGACACCACAACAGAAATTAATTGAAAAAAAGTTTATTGAGATATATAATTGACAGAAATAGTAACAAACATTTGATAAATTGGAAATTAATGTGTAAAGAGATATCTTCTTTCTAAAAACAAACAGTTGATACATTGGAGGAAATTAATGTGTAAAGGGAAAGATTGGAAGAGATATCTTCTTTATAAAAACAAACAGTTGATACATTGGAGGAAATTAATGTGTAAAGGGAAAGATTGAAAGAGATATCTTCTTTATAAAAACAAACAGTTGATAAATTGGAGGAAAGTAATGTGTAAGAAAAAAAGAAACCCCAACAACAGATGTTTGTATTAAAGACAACTGGTATTGTAAATCCCTCGTGCCATGAATGGCATAATTAAGGGGAGGGGGGGTTTGTGCATTGGAGACCTATTGGCAGACGGGTAAGGGGTCTCCAATGCAGGTCCAGGAACTCGGGCAGCCACGGCGGGTCAGAGGCCGTGGGCGGCCATAGCAGTTCGAGAGCCTTGGGACACCAAAGCAGTTCAGGAGAGTCGGGCAGCCACAGGGGACTTGAGTGCGTTGCAACCGGGGGGCTTGAGTGCGTTGCAACCGGCGGGCTTGAGTGCGTTGCAACCGGCGGGCTTGAGTGCGTTGCAACGGGGGGGCTTGAGTGCGTTGCAACCGGCGGGCTTGAGTGCGTTGCAACCGGGGGGCTTGAGTGCGTTGCAACCGGCGGGCTTGAGTGCGTTGCAACCGG
>RJVU01028973.1:3748534-3762052 GCA_003731715.1 Anabarilius grahami
CGGCGAACAACCGGCGAACTTGAGTGCATAGCAACCGGCGAACTTGAGTGCGTAGCAACCGGCGAACTTGCGTGAGTAGCAACCGGCGAACAACCGGCGAACTTGAGTGCATAGCAACCGGCGAACTTGCGCGAGTAGCAACCGGCAGATGTTTTTGAATGCCAGCAGCTCCTGCTGAAGTCAACGGTAGATCTTCCACACTGCGAACAACCGGCGAACTTGAGTGCATAGCAACCGGTGAACTTGAGTGCGTAGCAACCGGCGAACAACCGGCGAACTTGAGTGCATAGCAACCGGCGAACTTGCGCGAGTAGCAACCGGCAGAGGCTTTGGAATGCCAGCAGCTCCTGCTGAAGTCAAGATCTTCCACACTGGACAGCAACCCTCTCCGATCTCGGACAGAGACGTGACGTGGCGGTGTGTGAGTGAGTCTTAAATAGTCCAGATAATGTGCTTCAGCTGTACGTGGCAATTGATAATTGGTGTGGAATGTGTGCATGTGACTGGCAGGGAGGATTATGTGTCTATTTTGTCTCACCTCTCTTGACTTCCTCCATCCACTGTGCCACAGTCTTCCCAGAAGCCTTTGCACAGAAGTGGACACCCCGAAACTGGCTGTGGCCAAATTCTTTAGTTTTTGGCTGGCCACACTTTTGGCAGAGGAACTGCTGAGCTATCTGCCGTTTTTTTGGGTTCAACCCTTGAGCTGCAGCTGCTGCGGCTGCCTCCGCCAACCTCTTCCTCCGCCACGCTGTGGTCCTGGGCACCCTCTTCTCGTCTGGTGCTGCAACTGGTACAGGTGTGGGCACAGCACCAACAGGTATAGGTGTGGCAGATGCTGTGGTAGCTGCAGGAGATGTATGTGCAGCAGCAGCAGGTACAGACGCAGAGGCAGGTATGGCAGAAGGGCATTGAGGTGCTGGTGTCGAGCCCGCTGGAGGAGGCTGGCCTCGAGAACGCGGTGCTGCCTGTCCGGAAGCATCCTGAGCCATTTCAAACTCAAAGGATGAGTGTCCATGTTGGATTGCTTCCGGTAGTTTTGGCAGTACCGGTGGGAGCTGTTCAGGGGCCACCAAAGGAGCAGTAAAAGACTCAATGTCCTGCTGCAAAACCACCCTCTCCTGCTTCTTTATTCGAGCATTGTGCCTATGTACAGAAAAGACAATAATTAGTTTATGTGTGTAACAAGGATTATGAATATAATATAACACGCAAATGTAACACAGTTTGTAAGGACGGGAAGGAGGAGGAGGCGGGAACTGGCGAACATTTAAACAAACTTTAATACCAAAACAAACAAATACAAAACAAAAGTAAAATGCTGGCAGTTGTCCGTGAGGAACTGCTGGCATTTTACTTTCGTTTTGTATTGTTGCGGCCTGGTCTCTTTCGTCCTTCACTGTCGTCGCTCCTCCTTTTATGCTTCCGGAGCTCCTCCGTGAGAGATTCGAGGCTCGTTATCACTCGCATCACCGTTATCGTTATCACTTGGGTCACCGGCCTCGCGCCGTTCCCTCACAGCTCTCGCCCGCCAAACAATTAGTACAATTAGTACAAACAATTACTAAACAATTAGTAACTGAACCTACCACTGTGATATAGTGAGCTGGTTTAGCTCAAAAAGCTTTAATTTTGTTCCAGCCATGATTCCGGGGCTGCCCAGGACGATGTCTCGGATCATCCTGTAATCCCTTAGGATGGCAGCCCATCGGTTTACCCGGACTCCAGCGATGGTCTGACCGGCAGGGTAAATCCGGCAGAGAGACAGGCAGACGGCTTCCACTACACGGCTTGTGCTGGGCCACTGAGCAGGTCCACCTTCACCAAGGAAGCATCTGCAAAGTGAAAAAGGAGGATAGCGGTCAAGCAAGTGAATAACATTGGTTACAAGGCCGGTTATGATTATAGCCAAGATACAAAGAACATTTTAATGAGAATCAAATGATAATAACTAAGTAACAACGTAAGAAAAAAACCCAGAAACCTCTTCAGACTTTCAGTGCCAGGGGTCACGTTGGTCTTCGAATGGCTGACCTTGAAGCGACCCTGCAGGACTCTGTCACGGTGACGGGGGGGATAGATGAGTGGGCCCTTGTCATGATCTGAAAGGTTGTTCCATAACATGACAATCTCATCCACCTTCCCCTGTGTGACAAAACCCTGATGGCGCAGGTCAACCAGACTGTCGGCCAGCCTGATGACGTGGTCATAACCAACTTGGCCATCTGGTCCCACACTCTCCATCTGTACATGAAAAGAAATGAAACTGCTCTGTTATCAATGTCAAATAAACTAACCAAAATTAAAGGAATTTTTCACAACTCTTTTTCTACTCAAAGCTGTGAAATAAGTGTGATCATCTACAGTCAGCCATTCATTATTACAAAATAAACCCTAAATGAAAAATCAACATCACACACCCTAAAATCTCAGTGTACACAGTGTGTTTATGGGAATTCATTTACCTGGCTCTGAGTGGACGAAGCAGGAAAGGAAGACTCAGCTGCTGATGAGGACTGACCAGGAGGTTGTAGGGCCGCTGTTTGTTCCTGAAGGGGCTGCAGGTCATTGCTCTCAAGCTCCATATATTCAATGGGCTCATCAAGGCACAGATCCTCAAACCCCTCATCACCCTCCAGATCACCCTGCAGGTCTTCATCCTGAATTCCATCTGGAATGTCAGGATCTGCACCTAGGTCTTCCTCAAACGCTCTGCTGGTCTGGGAATACAAGTATTCCACACCAATGAGCTCTCCTGTAGAAATACAGAGTACATCACAGATGTTTAATAACACATGGGTGAAAAACAGCTAAAGTAGAATGTCTGCGTGAACACACAAACCTGTGTATTCCCCGGGGCTGGTGTAATCCTGAACCAGTTTCAGACCCAGAAGCTGCTGGCTCAGTGCATTACAGTACTGCAGCAGCTGGCCGCCATAGCAGATCTCCTCCCTGCTGGCACCTTCAACTGCCGCGACCCCACGCGCCTCGTTCCACTGCACCAGTCCTTCCAACAGGTACATTTGAAAATGCAAGGCATTTGCCCTTGTACCTAAAAACACATTCAGAAATTATCACCATGAAAAAAACAAACAAACAAAAAACCAAATAGTGCAAACAAATAAACAACAAACGCTATTTTTGAGTAATGCAAACCTGGCACGAAGCGATTTAGGTGCAGGTGGAACGACTCCAGGGATGTCGAGCCACGTGCACAGCGGTACACGGGAAGAATGACCCCATCCTTGGTCACCTGTCCCGTCTTCCTGTACAGCTGTACACCTGGCGGGTCCTGGATGCACTGGATGTGGCGCTGCTGGGTCCGCCAGATCTCCTGCATCCTCTCCTGGTCAAGGAGCTTGATGCCCATGGTGTCTGTTGCCCCTGCGAAGTCTTTAAGCAGCTTTTCAATAAGCTGCTCAGTCTCCTGGGCCCCTCGAGTGCGGCGGCGGCAATGCTTTGCCAGTTCTTTAGGGGTGGGCTGGCATCCTGTCGACCGCTTGGCCTCCTTTAGCCTCTCCACATCTGAAGCATCCCATTCGAAGATGCAAGCGGAGAGGCGTTTCATGAAGGGGCCATAAAGCGGGTGGCTGTCTGTGGTCACTCCTACTGCAAACCTCCGCATGAAATGCCACACGTCCAGCCTGACAATCAGCTGGTCCCACTCACTAAACATTGCTGCCGCCTTTCCTTTCCCGGTGGCAGAGCAACAGTCACGGTCCACGTAGAGGACTTGAGGAGGAGCTTCTCCAGCTCTCCGGTAGCGCTCCACGAGTCCTGAGCACATGGGAAGCAGGCCGTCACCCTCTGCTTCAGTGAGGACACACATGAGGACCTGCCCAAACTCATTTCCAACATCTGTAGCCCATGCCGCTGTGCCAGCAGCCTCACCAGCCAGTTTCTTAGTGACCTGAAATAGGATGAAAAAAATTATTAATGTGCAAAGACCTGTCAGATTACATTGAAAAAAAATTAACAGAAAAAAAACAAAACATGAAAACAAAAGGGTGATGTAGCCTACACCTATCTCTACTAATGGTGATGTTATGCACATGTGTCTTCTTACCTTTTTAGTGGAATCCATTTTCAAGATGGTTCCATAGATGGAAGTCACCCTGGCCTTCAGCTCCGGCAGACGTGTCAGAACGTCTTTGGCATAAACGGACAGCAGCCATGCCGGAGAAGGCACAGGTATCATCTGAGGCAGCTGGGCAGCGAGACTGCTAGGGTCAGTGGCATAGTCCGGGAACTTACCAACCACAGAGAGATAATGGGTTGTCTGGGCAATCCATTGCTCTCTGTGCCTGACGCACAGGTTCCGGTATACAGAAGTTGAACTGTTCCCCAATGAGCGCCCCCGCATCCACCTCACGATCTCCTTATCACAAGACAGCCTGCAAGATAAAAAAAAAATTAAGACCACAGATCAATATCAGACTAAAGACTATGAAAGACATTTCCTCATGTTAAAACTTAAAACAAAACAGTGTGCCAACCTGTAGGTCAAAACCGCAGGAAACATTTCCCTGTGGACCGGATCGAGCTGGTTAAGAATATCCAGCGACCAGGCTGCCAGCTTTTTTTTGCAGGACCGGCATTCAAGGTACTCTGTAGCCATGAAGTACCAGCCGCTGACATCCACGACCCTCCTGATCGTCTTGTACATTCCGCACGCTGTCAGTGGGAAGCCAAGACGGCGACAGTTGGGCTGTGAGCACAGCAGCCTGTATGACCACAGGCGGTAAGGGACCCACAGGCACAGCTTAGCATGGTAGAAGCTGTCAGGTGATGAAGGAGGCTGTAAATACAAGGGACGGGGCCCAGGAGGATGCCACCAGAGACGCAAGTTTTTGGTCAGCGCCAGCCTCCCAGACTTGTCTCTGGTGAAAAGAGCCTTGCTGACCCACAAATGCTGCTCTTTGGGCAGGGTCTGTCTCCATCCTTCAGGCAGCAACAGCTGTAAGGGGAAGAGAAAGAGAAATCATGTGGGTGTTTTTTTCTGCTGCTGATTTTTGACTAACCATTTGAGCATTTTACTTACATCTTCTGTGGGCAGAGGCCGCTGTTCTGATGCAGCAGCTCTCGTTGCAGAGGGCAGAGGTTCTGGGGGCATAAAAGGGAAAAGTAAATGAGATGCATAGAAGTAGCACCGTCAGAGTTATATACTATTACAAGATTAGTACAATTACTATTACTACTGCTAGATATTAGTAGTACTATTTAACATTAGTAATGTGTTAAGATTAGTGATTGCAGCTGTAGCCATCCATTTAATGATTGAAAATGTTTTTTTCGATGACAAAAAAAAAAGAGATGACAAACAGAAATGTGTGGTGATAAAAAGATAGATGCTCAAAGCTGATTAGTACAATTACTGGAAAAACACAAACACAAAAAAAACACAGCGGTGTTGGAAAAAAGCCATAAAGTGTAAAAAAGATGTCATAAAATTTTACTAAAAGCAGAAAAAGGACAAAGAAAGCCACGTTAGCCCGCACGACCAGAAGGTGTAGTACACCTCCTACCTTACTGTTTCCAAAACCATCCATCTGAAGGCTGATAATACATAATAACAAAACAGGTTATATAATGTTCAAAAGCATGGTTTACTTAAATTAAACCACAAATGTAATCCCACTAAAGAGAAGGTAATGCTCACCTGGAACATCTACATGTGCCGCTGCAGCAAGCAGATCTTCATCAGATGGTTCCTCTGCAGAAGCCGAGCTGGAGGTGGCCACTGTTAATATCAGGATGAACGGTGTTAATTAAGTCACATTTATTTATATAGTACTTAACAATACAGATTGTTTCAAAGCAGCTTTACAGTATGCAAAAATAATGCAGAAATCCTTAAACATGAAACTAATTCAAACTCTGCTTTAAAGCATCTCTAAAAAGACCATCAACTCAAGTCAAGATTCAGTTAATTTCTTTATGCAAGAATTATTATATAAACCCTACAAAAACAAAACAAAGTTAAGTCAGTTTCATGCCTGGAGGCGCTGATTTTGACGGCATCTCAGCGTCTCTTCTCCGAATGTACTTCTGCAGTGTTTCCATCTTCGTACCCGGTCTGGCCGTCTGCTTCCTCACCCACTTGACGAAGCTGAAAAGGAGGGACACAGAATTAGCTCAAGCCCCAACATTACGCATTATCTACTGTCTGCAATCCTCTATTAGAGATGTGAACCCATACCCTTTTCTGTCGCGGTCCGTCGCCTCATAAAGGTCCTTGAAAGAGATGGCAGCAAAGTTGCCAAATCCAACAAGCACCTGATCTTCCTGGGCCGGTGTGCCAGTGCCCTCTCTGACCCGGCGCTCACTGATGGCAGCCACCATGTCTGGAAACAGGCCTGCATATCGCAGGAACGCATCTTTGTTCCCCATGACAGCAGACTGGGTGGTGTCGCCGCCCTCACGCTCCCGCTGATGCACGGCCAGCACCATGGCTGCGTAACCAACATCATTGGAAAGCAACCATTTAAAGGTTTTACCCCGGTACTGGCCAAACTGCAGGGCGCTTTCACCGAGCACAAGCTGGCGATTGGACGTGTCACCTCCTGCTGCCGCCACGCGAGCGATGGCCTCCTCCTTCACCCTTGCAGCAGGCCATGAGCGTCCCGGGGTGGGATTTTTCCTGTAGGCAGTAGCAAGAGCCGCTGCCTCAGGAGAGGGTTTAAGGGTGAGCTCACCGGAGGCCTCCCTGCGAAACTGCACACTGTAATCCATCTTCTACAAAACACAAAAGAAACAAATGACAAGGTGCTGTTAAAACACACAAATACACACAAAGTGATGTCCAACCATCAAATTATACACGAAATATGTTGGTTAAGGTATTTAATTCATTATTTGGCAAAAAGCGCACACCATAATCACAAAATATGGGTTTTAATTCACTATACCACTAGATTATCTGTTAGAATTTAAAATTGGACATAACATCTGATTTTTTTTTTTTTTTTAAATGTTACATAAATACATTTTAGTGAAGACACTTTTTTTGGATCTACAATTAATTCAAAGTCTCTTATCTACTCAAAAGGAGCATAAGATCAAAGATCAGACAGGTCACACAGACATCTGTGCATGGCCCTGCAATGCTTTGCTGTCTGACCCCCATCCCCCAGTCACAGGACACAGCTGTTACCTCAATTTTGCAAATATAACTGTACAAAAAAAGCATGCATGTATATAACCTCCCAGTTATGCTTTAAGTATAACGTTATATGCAAATAACATTATGCATTTATTTCAAAACAATAGTTTGAGGCACATCAGAACTTGAGACGACCACAGCCCTGCAAAATATTACCATGGTTTACTACAGTAACTACAGTTTTATAACTATGTAAGCAGTGTTGACAAAGCGTTAAATAACACAATAACCACGAAATTACAGATGCTTTACTACGGCATTCGTATTTTAAACATGAAAGATGTGGTAAAAACACGGTAAATGAGTTTACATCACTTCACAGGTACAGTACAGACGAACCACACGAAACTTAAGCAAAACGTAGTAAAATCATGCGCTCTTACCTCTTCAAATACAATAAATGCACGTATATTTTTTACAGCAAAAAGTAAATGTCAACGATCGATCACATTCAAAAAAGCACTGAATGGCGCTGACGTCGCCCGCGCCGCCAATCCAAGGAGGTCCCGCCCACAGACCAATCGGGATGCAGGAAAAAGTGGAACGTTCTCGAAGGACCAACGGCAGGCTACTCGTCATGACCATATAGGGAAGCTCGCTAAGTGGAACAGAGCTCCGACCAATGGCGAGCCAGACGACGAGCCAATCAGGAAGCAGGAAAAGTGGAACAGTGGGACAGATGTCTCGCACGGTTTTTGGCGCGTGCTAAATGTTGAAAACGTCTAGAGGTCGTGTAAATTCATTCATTATTCGTATGACATCAGAATCGTTATATGGCCATTAGTGAGGGGCACGTGATAGCTTTGTTGGTAAAAGTGAATATTTCTCAGGGTGAGGGCTTTTTTTAACACAGTTGAAAAACAAAATTATGCCACTAGATGGCGACAAGTGAGTGTCTTTTGAGTGCCTTTTTGACATTTAATACCAAGAATGCATTTATTTCATCAAAAATACAGTAAAACAGTAATATTGTAACATGTTGTCACAATTTAAAATACTTTTTTTCTATTTTAAAATACTTTGAAATGTAATTTATTCCCATCATGGCAAAAAATGGAAAACAATTATGCCACTAGATGGCGACAAGTGAGTGTTTTTTTTTTTTTTTTAATTGCTTAAACACATTTTCTGAAACTAAAGCTCCTTTTCTCGAAACTCTACACATAAAACCACAAAGATTGCAAACACCATGCAAAACATCACACATTTTATAATGACACTATTGACTTATTAGAGCTGCTTCATAGATGAAATGAACTAATTTAATAACTGAGGATCTTTACTACGGAACTTAATCAACACTGAACTGACTTCAGATGAACAATGACAGTTTTTGTTTAGAGCTGCTGTACAGCAGGCATGAACTTGTTCACATCATTATATTTTCCTGTTATCGCTGTAAAGCTGCTTTGACACAATCTGTATTGTATAAAGCGTTATATATAAAAAAGGTGACTTGACTCAAATAATGACATTTAATATGGCGAGTGCTAAATGTTGAAAAGGGTTAAAGGTCGTTGCAAACCCATTATTCATATCATTATATGGTCATTTATGAGGGGCACATGATTCATACCTTTGTTGGTAAAAGTGAATATTTCTCGGTGAGGGTTAATTTTACCACAGTGGGTGAACATATATATATGCCACTAGATGGCGACAAGTGAGTGTCTTTTGACATTTAATACCAAGAATGCATTTATTTCATCAAAAATACAGTAAAACAGTAATATTGTAACATGTTGTCACAATTTAAAATACTTTTTTCTATTTTAAAATACTTTGAAATGTAATTTATTCCCGTCATGACAAAAATTGGAAAACAATTATGCCACTAGATGGCGACAAGTGAGTGTCTGTTGAGTGTGTTTTTGACATTTAATACCGATGATGCATTTATTTGACCAAAATACAGTAAAACAGTTATATTGTAAAATGCTGTCACAATTTAAAATAACTTTTTTCTATTTTAAAATACTTTAAAACATAATTTATGCGATGGCAAAACTTGGAAAACAATTACGCCACTAGATGGCGACAAGTGAGTGTCTTTTGAGTTTTAATTTACAGTTTTTTAAAATTGCTTACAATTTCTGAAACTGGCTCCTTGTCTCAAAACACATAAAATACAGTAAAATACAGTAATATTGTGAAATATTATTACAATTTAAAGTAACTGTTTTCTATTTGAATATATTTTAAAATGTAATTTATTCCTGTGATCAGAGCTGAATTTCCAGCATCATTCCTCCAGTCTTCAGTGTCACATGATCCTTCAGAAATCATTATAATATGCTGATTTCCTGCTCAAGAAACATTTTTTTATTATTACCAATGTTGAAAACAGTTGTGCAGCTTCATAAATTTGTGGAAACCATCTTACGCTTTTTCAGGATTCTTTGATTAATAGAACATTTATTTTACATCAGCATTTATTTGAAACAGATTTTTTTCCGAGCCTGAAATACATGTCTGACATTGAGAGAGAATAGCTCTCTTAAATGCTTCATATTGAGGGGATTTATTCACTTTCAGGTCACTCTGACTACATATTTCTCGGGGCAGGTGATTTTACAGAATACAGAAGTTTGTTGCGCATAACCCGCATTGATCTTGACGTCAGATCAAATTATTCTAGTAGCTGTTCTGAGTTTTTTGTGTTTCACATTTCACAGTGTTTCTCGGTTGCTCTGAAAGGATTGTTTCCTGGTCTCTGAGCCTTTTGTGCTCTTTCTGGCGAGGGAAGTGACTGTAAATCATAGTGATGTAACCCTGTAAACCTCTACAAACCAGGGTATTTTCAAACCAGCAGCTCTGTGTAGGTTTACCGTTGTATTCTCTGAGCTGTAGTCCATATGCCGGAGAAGCCTGTCTCTACTAGCTGAAATAGGGCGTCTCGGTGTGACGCAGTGACGCTCTTTGTCATGTGTCCCGCACTCTCCCCCGCAGACAGCGCAGGCCCTCCCCCGCTGGCTCTTGTGCTCTTCTGTGAGGAAGCCGTCGGCCCTTTGGCCCCTGGGAGGTTCTGCGCTGTCTGTCTGTGGGGGAGGGGGACAAAGAGCGTCACACAAAGGCGTCCTATCACAGCTAGAAGAGACAGGCTTCTTTTGCATATGGTCTACAGCTCATAATTATACTACGGTAAACCTGTTTTTATATCCTGTTTTTTAAAGGTTTACAGGCTTACGTCACCATGATTTACAGTCACATTTGATGTAAGTGAGTAGAATAAGTGGTTTATTCACTTACCACCACTGAAATACATACCTGGGAGTCCTGGGTATATATAGCTCTGGTCAGATCTCTCAGTTCGTGCTCGCTTCGGCAGCACATATACTAAAATTGGAACGATACAGAGAAGATTAGCATGGCCCCTGCGCAAGGATGACACGCAAATTCGTGAAGCGTTCCTTATTGTTATTCTTTATGATTTTATGATTAATTTACTGTAATAATTCATATTTTATACTGTACAATAGAAAGAGCTCGTATTTTCGGGTGCAGGACGGCGCGCGGCCGCCAGAGCGCGCCCCACACTCTAGAGCGCGCCTCACTCACTCTAGAGCGCACCACACTGACACTACTGTTAAACTCGGGTTTAAAGGAGGAAAAGGAGCATAAAAAGTTTGATTTTAAGCAAAATATTGTTGTAAGTATCCGCAAATATTGTATTTATCATCCTGATGTTTCTTCAGTCGATTTAATCTGTCGTATATTAATCTGACGGTTGTTAGCGTCGCGAATCTCCGTTCAATCCAGCAGATTTCGACAGGAATTTGATCAAATATGATTAAATAGAATAAATACTAACGTATAAAAGAAGTTAAATTCACTTACCACACATACGTGTTGTTCCGAGCGCGCGTACAGTTTTCCTTGGCTTGTGTTTTTCTTCTGTAGCTGAAAACACCGCGAAAAAACATTAAATGTGTTTTAATTTCCACAAACAAAACTTTACTAAATAAATGTTCCTGCTTCGCAATTCAGATCAACTGCAGGACAAACAAAACAGAGATTATAACCGAGAGAAAAACGTCAAAAATATGCTAGTTTTGAGAGGTTGTGTATTGCGAAGCTAAACTGTAAATATGACTGATATCATCATCATCATCAACAGTCTTACCTGATGAAGATGGCTGAAGATGAAGAGGATCGCACAGGTGTGTGTGAGGAGGTGATAACCACTGCCAGATGTGATCATGGCTGACTGGGTGCAGGTGGTGACCAGAAGGGATGCTGGGAAATGTTGTTCTGTGGTGACTGAGGCTTGTGGCACGTGTGTATCTAGTTGCATCTTTCCCATAAGCTACACTCATGATTTAAGGGTTAGTTGATCCAAAAGTGTAATTTCTGTCATTAATTCCTCTCCCTCATGTCGTTCCACACCCGTAAGACCTTCGTTCATCTTCAGAACACAAATTAAGATATTTTTGATGAAATTCGAGAGCAATATAATCAACACTTTCAGAAAGGTACTTTCATAATCACTGCAGTCACGTCGATGACTTTAGTTTGGTCATTTCTGATTATTGGTGTTTGATTTCAGCATCCTGTTATTATTCAGAGAGTTTGGACTCAAGGAAACTTCAGCTGGAAAGACTGTTTCTCAATGGCTCTGACAGAGGAAGAAGAGAGGAAGAAGATTGCTCAAGAACCGCCTCCGAAAAGAGACACAAAATGCAAATCGTTCACCTGGAGGATTCTGGACACTCCCGGTAAATCCTTTCACAGCAGATATGAGGGAAAAGCTCCACTAAATTGATGTCTTTATAATATTGTTATCTTTATATTTTATTATCTTTGGACATTTTGTAAGACTGTCTGTTTTTAAATAGTTTCTGCTGTTATTAATCTTTCTTTTAAAGATTAATTTTAATATTTGTGTTTAGTATTTTGTTTACATTTATATATAGTTTAACTGTACAAACAAACTTAAAGATGTTTTAAGGGTAGAATTGCTGAGTCATTCCATGAAACCGGTGCGATTCGAGTCCCTCGGACCTTTTTCAGTGTATTTTATCTATTGGGTCACCAACATATATATATTAAAAGCTTTTTGTATTAATTAAAATGTCTCCTTTAATAATGTTTAAAAACAGGACATACATTTTATCTTCATATTAGAAATTATTTTGTCCCTCAAGGCCTTCTTTGAAAGTGTTCTTGGGATATGAATAATAAAATGAGATTCATTTTGCCATTCCCATAAATATCCATCTGTACTTTTTTGCTGGTATTTTTTTTTTTTAAGTAAATTCATGATTATTCATTAAAATCACATCATTTAGTCCCGTAACCCCTCAACCCCGTTACACAAACCGTGATGAACTGATGCTTATGTGACATCATTAATAGGAAGTGACATCATAGAAGTCTTCTGAACAACATTGTGAGCAAGTTACCACCTTCTTTAATAATTATAACTAAATGATGTTGTGAAATTGTGTTTGTCAGGCTTTACGACTCAACCCCGTTACATCGATTAAAGATAGAAAACTATTACTTGTGAAAATTATCAACATTATTCATGATTTCTTAATATCATGCGCTCTCCATTTATTCACTAGATTTAGAGCAGTGGGCAAAAAATCACAACCCCGTCACACCTACATTTTTATTATTAATGTTTATGAAAATGTAATTTAAAGTTAGTTGAACTCTGTCTGATACGGAAGAGGATTAGGGCCAAGCAATAATACAAAAAATAAAACCATCTCGTTAAATTTCGAGAAAAAAGTCATTAAATTACGAGAAAAAACTCGTTAAATTTCGAGAAAAAAGTCCAGATAAAATGGTGAGAATAAAGTCATTAAATTACGAGAAAAAAGTCGTTAAATTACAAGAAAAAAGTCGTTAAATTACGAGAACAAACTCGTTAAATTTAGAGAAAAAAGTCGAGATAAAATGGTGAGAATAAAGTCATTAAATTACGAGAACAAACTCGTTAAATGTTGAGAAAAAAGTCGTTAAATTACGAGAACAAACTCGTTAAATTTCGAGAAAAAAGTCGAGATAAAATGGTGAGAATAAACTCGTTAAATTACGAGAAAAAAGTCGTTAAATTACGAGAACAAACTCGTTAAATTTCGAGAAAAAAGTCATTAAATTACGAGAAAAAAGTCGTTAAATTACGAGAAAAAAGTCGTTAAATTACGAGAACAAACTCGTTAAATTTTGAGAAAAAAGTCGAGATAAAATGGTGAGAATAAAGTCATTAAATTACGAGAAAGAAGTCGTTAAATTTAGAGAAAAAACTCGTTAAATTTCGAGAAAAAAGTCGAGATAAAATGGTGAGAATAAACTCGTTAAATTACGAGAAAAAAGTCGTTAAATTACGAGAACAAACTCGTTAAATT
>RJVU01028973.1:3762246-3820851 GCA_003731715.1 Anabarilius grahami
TTTTTTCTCGAAATTTAACAACTTTAATCTCGAGATGGTTTTATTTTTTTTATTATTGCTTGGCCCTAATCCTCTTCCGTAGTCTGAAATGTTCAGAGCGATCATAAGAATACTGATTTTAGTTCAAGTTCTGAATTTAAGCCTTTGATCAAAAATGATGACACAAAAAGTGCCAATTTCAGGCTTTAGTACAGCAAAAGTGTGAGATTTTATGTAACTTTTACTTTTGCAATTACTGAATTAGTGTGAGGTACATCTGATTAATAGGAAAATGTTGATTTTTATCGCAAATACATTTTATAATAATATTCAGAGAGCTCCCATAGTGTCCATAACTTAAAATAATGACCAATAATAATAGGGATATGATGCCTGAGATGGGAAAATATTTTTTTCTGGAAGTTGAATATGTCATTAATGTTGTGGGGTGTTCAGAAAAGTAATACATTTTGGTAAAAAATCTAAAAATGTCTAAGTCCAAATCGTACCGGTTTTGTGGAATGACTCTGCTATTAAATAAATTCATCTTACTGCATACTTTTATAATCAAGGCCCAATCTCAGTTTTAGGCTGCCCGCAGTGACTGCACGTGTGCCGGCGGAGCAGAGAGTGTTGGTGCGGGGTGAGGAGGTCACTGTGGCCTGACCGTGATTTTGTTCCTGGATCAACATATTTTGAAAACAGGTTTCAAAGTGCAAGTTTTTGAAAAGGATAGATGTCATCTCCATATGAACTGCAAAAATGCGAATCTGTGGAGACGGTGACGCATGCACGTGCGTATGTGTTTAGTCTATCCACCTTATTTTTCAACGCAGAAGTAAGGTGTTTTCTGTGAATGTGCGAGACTTCTGATTTATTAGCCGCTGTAGGGAAATAACAAAGTGCAGTAAACTATAAATAAGGCGTATAGGCATGCGTGAGTGGCGCGAGAGCTCTGTATAAGAATGTGTATGTATGCGCAGGCGCGTAGTCTTTCTTTACAAAGTGACATCGCCTCATCGCCAACAACATGTCGCAGCTTTTTTAGTAGTTTTCACGGATTCGTGTGAACGGATAGTTTTGATAACGTTGTCGTCTGGAAAACATTTCCGTTTTTAGTACATCGTTGTCATGTAAACGTACCCACAGACAAAACAAAGCATGCTATACTTGCATTTAAAATACACGTTCTTATAATCATGTTATTATAATAAATTAGAATGACATAATTATGTTTCTACTAGTTTTTTTTAATTTATATATATATATATATAAACATTTAAATGGTGGCTGTCATAAAGACATGAAGGATTTATTCAAACACATTAAATATTGAAGAACAGGTTAAGTAACAATACAATGAATATGCAATATATATAGTGCCGCTTTAAAGTTTGTGAACCACTTGCAGAATCTGTGAAAATGTGAATAATTTTAACAGAGAGATCATACAAAATGCATGTTATTTTTTATTTAGTACTGTCCTGAGTAAGATATTTTACATAAAAGATGTTTACATATATTTCACAAGACAAAAAAGTAGCTGAATTTATTAAAATATTTCCGTTCAAAAGTTTGTGAACCCTTGATTCTCAACACTGTGTGTGGTTACCTGATGATCCACGACTGTTTGTGTGTTTTGTGATGTTGTTCATGAGTCTCTTGTTTGTTCTGAGCAGTTAAACTGAACTCTGTTCTTCAGAAAAATCCTCCAGCTCCTGCAGATTCTTCAGTTTTCAAGCATCTTTTGCATATTTGAACCCTTTCCAGCAGTGACTGAATGATTTTGAGATTCATCTTTTCACACTGAGGACGACTGAGGGACTCAAACTCAACTATTAAAAAAGGTTCAAACATTCACTGATGCTCCTGAAGGAAACACGATGCATTAAGAGTCGGGGGGTGAAAACTTTTTGAATTTGAATATCAAGGTAAATTGCACTTTTTTTTCTTCCGGGAAACATGCAAGTGTCTTCTGTTGCTTCCGAAGGGCAGAACTAAATGAAAAACAATGATATTTAAACAAAATAAGAAAAATCTGGACTTCTTCATCCTGTTCAAAAGTTTTCACCCCCCGGCTCTTAATGCGTCGTGTTTCCTTCTGGAGCATCAGTGAATGTTTGAACCTTTTTTAATAGTTGAGTTTGAGTCCCTCAGTCGTCCTCAGTGTGAAAAGATGAATCTCAAAATCATTCAGTCACTGCTGGAAAGGGTTCAAATATGCAAAAATGCTTGAAAACTGAAGAATCTGCAGGAGCTGGAGGATTTTTCTGAAGAACAGAGTTCAGTTTAACTGCTCAGAACAAACAAGAGACTCATGAACAACATCACAAAACACACAAACAGTCATGGATCATCAGGAAACCACACACAGTGTTGAGAATCAAGGGTTCACATACTTATGAATGGGGTTATTTTAATAAATTCAGCTACTTTTTTGTCTTGTAGACTATATGTAAACATCTTTTATGTAAAATATCTTACTCAGGACAGTACTAAATAAAAAATAACATGCATTTGTATGATCTCTCTTATTTTGATAAAATTATTCACATTTTCACAGATTCTGCAAGTGGTTCACAAACTTTCAAGCGGCACTATAGTGCATATATTTATCAGAACACTGAGTTATTTTTCGAGTTTATAGTGACTGAATGGCTTTTCTGAGGTAATTGTGATGTTACGTGACATTATAGTTCTCCAGCTGTTTTATTGACATCTTTGAAACACTGATTGATGGATCACATTAGACATGATTCATTTGTGTTGTTCTGTATCTTCTGAAGTTCATTCATGTTTATTTGCTGCTGTAACTAGTAGTAAAGAGGAAGAGATGATCACTTCATGATCTGTCACCACATTAAAGACACAAAAACACATTTATTGGCTGAAAGCTGAGACTTTGTTTTCATATCAGAAGTATCAAAGCACAAAGATTATTGTGATTATTGAATGGGAGGCGCAACAAGTTTTTGTTCAGTCATTAAAATACTGAAAACAGCACAGACTGAAATGTTAATTCTTGGGATTTAAGAATCAATATCGGTTCTTCAAAATGACAGTCGATTAAAATCAAGAAATCTACAGCGGGTAAAATAAGTATTGAATACCAGGTGCATTTCCTCCGAGGAGGCAAGGGAGGCAGAGCCTCCTCAAAAAATTAGGATGAGAAATAATCCATATTAAAAAAATAAAACAACGCAAGTATTATAAAATGTACGGAAGAGGATTATGGCCAAGCAATAATAAAAAAAATAAAACCATCTCGAGATTAAAGTTGTTAAAATACGAGAAAAAACTCGTTAAATTTTGAGAAAAAAGTCGAGATAAAATGTTGAGAATAAACTCATTAAAATACGAGAAAAAACTCGTTAAATTTCGAGAAAAAAGTCGTTAAATTACGAGAATAAAGTCATTAAAATACGAGAATAAAGTCATTAAATTACGAGAATAAAGTCGTTAATTTAATGAGTTTATTCTCAACATTTTATCTCGACTTTTTTCTCAAAATTTAACGAGTTTGTTCTCGTAATTTAACGACTTTTTTCTCGTAATTTAAGGAGTTTATTCTCAACATTTTATCTCAGATTTTTTCTTGAAATTTAACGACTTTTTTCTTGAAATTTAACGACTTTTTTCTCGTAATTTAACGAGTTTATTCTCAACATTTTATCTCGGCTTTTTTCTCGTAATTTAACAAGTTTTTTCTCGTAATTTAACGAGTTTATTCTCAACATTTTATCTCGACTTTTTTCTCAAAATTTAACGAGTTTTTTCTCGAAATTTAACAACTTTAATCTCGAGATGGTTTTATTTTTTTATTATTGCTTGGCCCTAATCCTCTTCCGTAAAAATGTGACAATAAAAAGTGTACATGTCACTCGTTTTTCTACAGGAACACTGTCCAACAGCGACACCCACTGGTACAGCGGGAGTCCGCGTCCTGTTTTATTTATTCATTTATTTACTCCAATGTAAGGCCCAGCAAAGCATTCACAGGGGAACAGTTTCTCAACAAAAACATTTGACATAAATTCTTGGATGACAATAAGACAACAAAACAGAAACAAACAATTGGATAAATGATAAATGAGCTGAATTTATGGAAAATGTACATGCTGGAGTGCGATACATCTGGACCCAGTTAGTTTGTCATGTGAAGCAGCTGTTATCTTTTGGGAGCTGCTTTCACACTCGCACCATTCCTTTCTTTCTCACAGCTACCTTACCATCTCTCTCCTCATGCTTCTTTCTTGTCAAAGCATTTTTACATTTTTGTATGTTTAGTTGAGGAATGGCTTACAGCACTGAAATGTGCTTCACGTGTCTTCTCTGCTCCTTCCTCTTCATGAAGTTGGCCATTGTTTCTGTTTTTTGAGCATTCAGCAGAGATCTGACCTCTTTTCCCAAACATCCTGTAGTGACGCCCCGTCCTTCCCTCCCTCTGTTTTCTTCTCGTGTTTCTCTTCTTTCCTGTGCTCTTGCACAACTGCCTTGTTTTCATCTTGGTGGTTCATTACAGACACAAGCAGGTAATTGACAAGCTCTCGCTTTCACTGTTTGATTAGTTGCTTGTTTTTGACAATCACAACATGCTCATGAACTTCAGTTACAGTTTGCTGAAATGTAGATTTGTTTGTTAATGAATGTCATAAATACAAATGGACTGACAGAAAAACAATTTTATCTCGACTTTTTTCTCGAAATTTAACGAGTTTTTTCTCTAAATTTCGAGCTCAACTGTATCTTTGTAAAATGGCACAGCTTTTTAAATATGTGAACATGCACTCTTAACATCTGTCAATTAAGAATTATATTATGATATTATGATAATCAAGCACTATTTAATGAAAGAACTTTATTAATTAAAACTAAAACTTGGTGACCATGTATGAATGCATATTTGTCATTTTAACTGAACTTAGAACTGATGGTGGTGCTTGAGATATTGTTGGTCATTCAGTGTTTGTTTAAAAAAAAAAAGATAATAGTAATAGATGATAGTAATTTTAATTAAGAGATAACACTTCTACTAATTCTACTACTAATAACAAAATACAACGCTCTAAGGATTGATGAGCTGATGGGTTCATGAATATTAATCACGATTTGCTGAAATTAAAACAGGGAAGGTAATAGATGAGCGCCAGCCAATGAGATTACCGTTTGCGCATTAGTTCCGCCCACTACCGGCATCTCTTCTGCATGTTCTTAAAATCTAGAATAATTCCAAATTAACTCACTTATTTTAAGTGGAAAATACAATAAAAAATATGGTTTAATGTAGCACGGCGATTCTGTGTGCTATGGCTCTCGCTCTCTCCCTCTCTCATTGCGTATGTGTGAGAAACACAGCGCTCTCAGTGTTGCACCTTGCATTAAAGGATTAGTCCACTTTCAAATAAAATTTTCTTGATAATTTACTTACCCCCATGTCATCCAAGATATTCATGTCTTTCTTTCTTCAGTCGAAAAGAAATTAAGGTTTTTGATGAAAACATTCCAGGATTATTCTCCTTATAGAGGGTATGCACGTGACGTCACCGTCGACCGTTACGACTGCGGTCACGCCCGCTAAGTGGCAAAAGACTGAGCGGCAGCATTGGTTTTTAGCGTGAATGCCGCAAAAAACACACAAAACACATCCAAAATGGGAAAGAGCTTTGTGATCGACTGTACAAATAGCTTTGACACAAAACCTGAGGCATATATTTAAAGACTGCCGAAAGCTACAGAAAAAAAAAGCAAATGGATCACTGCAATTCACAGAAACAGCTGGACTCCAGCAGAGAAACATGGATTTGCTGTTATCATTTTGTGTCAAATTGTTGGATTTTGAGGTAAAATCATACCGTATATATTGTATTGTTATATATTGTGTTGACAACTCATCAATTAAATATTTTCCATCTTATATTCTGCATAATTGGGTGTTTTTAAATAAACAACACAGACAAAAACTACTATAAAATTATATATGTTTTAGGGCTGGACAATATGAGGATATAACATTGATATAAGTGATTACGCGGATTTAAACCTACCTATATTGTAGTTATATGAAATATTCACAGGCAGATTTGCTTTATGTATTTCCCCGGCGTCGAAATCAGGCACATATAAAGTCAGGAAACACGACTCCTGGCTGCATGTCAATATCCATGGATTAGGTTTATTTGACAAGTTGTAAGGAACACATTCAATTCCAACCTTTAGTGCAATCGTTTGTTTTACTCTTTTCACAGTTTCCCCTATTAAATCCAGTCACGCAGCAGATTCTTTTGCCACTCAGTCCAGCTGAGGAAGCGTGTTTTCGGCGGGAAAGTGACGTCGATGCACACCCTCTATAGTGGACTTCAATGGCCTCCAGACGGTTGAAGGTCAAAATTACAATTTCAGTGCAGCTTCAAAGGGCTTTAAACGATACCAGACGAGGAATACGGGTCTTATCTAGCAAAACGATCGGTCATTTTCGAAAAAAATTTAAATGTGTATGCTTTATAAACACAAATGATCGCCTTGCATGTGCTTCCGCTTTCCGTATTCTTCAAAAAGCTTACGCTGTATGTCCTACGCCTTCCCTATTCAACTTACGGAATGAACGCGGCGCCAGTTCCGTTTTTTTCCGTAAGTACAATAGGGAAGGCGTAGGACATATGGCATAAGCTTTTTGAAGAATACGGAAAGCAGAAGCACGTGCAAGGCGATCATTTGTGTTTATAAAGCATATACAGTTGTATTTGTTTTCGAAAATGACCGATCGTTTCGCTAGATAAGACCCTTATCAGGAAAATTTTATTTGAAAGTAGACTAATCCTTTAAACTAGCAAAAGTGGACCCTAAAGCCCGGAACACACCAAGCCGACGGTCGGCTGTCGGGCAGTTTTTGTGCGTCGGCTGACTAAGTTTCCTTAGTGTGTTCCGCACCGTTGGCTGAAGTTGGTCCTCGTCTGCTTTTTTTTGGCCGATTTGACATGTTGAATCGGCGTCGGGCCGCTAGCGAGAGAGAACTTTGATTGGCTGTTCAGTATTGCAAACCAGTCAGTTCACGAGAATATAAGCAAAAGTTATGAAAGCAAGCAAATAAGTCATGACGGCACAGACAGAAGGTTGTTCTAAATTTACGTCATCTTACCTGAGCACACAAATGCATGAAAATTTTCATAATAACATGAGTGGAGTGGAATAAAGAACATGATCAGCATGATTGACATACAAAACGGTAAGCAAGCGCTGCTTTTATGGTTTGTATACATCCCTGACAGCAACATAGTGAAGGCCCAGATACAGCCCATATCTGGTCCACGTGTAATCCACATGTACCAGATGTGGGCCGGATCTGGGCCACGCTACGTTGCTGTCTGGGATGCAGTCTTAGTTTCGCTCTCCTATTTTAAATATAGACAAATATATCTGCTTAAATAAACAGTTCTCTCCTTTATACGCAGGCGCAGAACGTGCGTGCTAGTTGACAGTCGGCTGTAGTTCTTTCGGTGTGTTCAAGCACACATTTGTTTTACCGACGCAGCCGATGTGAGGCGACAACACTGTCGGCTTTCGTTGCCGCTAGTTGGTTTAAGTGCACCTGTGCCATACGCTTCAGACCATGCGATTAGATCGATAAAATTAGGCCCTAAGAGTTTATTAGCCAATGGCTAATGATAGACATTATTTAGTCGCCCTCTACTCATATTGTAGAGGGTTGTACAGTAACCATTTTGTGGTTTCTCCATGATGCCTGCAAAGTTATTTTTCTTTGTAAACAAGCTGGGAACGGTCTGTCTCTATAATCTGCATTTTTTAAAAATTCTTCTTTTAGTAAAATTGCTGGTTCTGTTGCTGGTACATATGTGTGGACCCCAAATGTGGAAACCAGCCTCACTTGCTCATGTACATAGTTTCAGCTTTACATGCGGGAAGAACTGGTGCAGTTGAACAAAACCTTTGCAGATGTCTCAAGCAAACCTAAAGAGCCACAGTTTCTTGGTCATAAACTCGGTAACAATTACACTAGTGCGGTAAAGTACATGAATAGCGAATGCATTTACACATCTCTCTCTGAGGTGGAAACAAGTTGCTATAAGGACTACTATTTGAATCCTTTTGGCATTTTAGTTTCACATCTTAGCATCCTACATTAAAAAAAACACATCAGCTACAAAAATCATGTTTGAGTGTGTATGATTGTGTTTTAATTGTTGTAAAATACACCTTGAAAGTCTCTTCAATAAATATTAACCACAGACTTTATTTTACTCCTAAATTGAAAATGGCCAATGAAACCCATAAAAATGCTAATTCTCTTCCAGGTTTTGGTCTACAAACAGCTCTATAAATGTTTGCATCAGGTCTGGCAGCAGCTGTTGCTGTCGAGCCCACTTGAGGAGGTTGGCCTTGAACAAGCTGTACTGCCTGTCTGGATGTATCCTTAATTCCTTCAAATTAATACAATACATTGTGCCCTATTTTTACAGATTTTTTTTAGGGTGCACTTCAACATTTTGATGATCCTGGAACAACATTCCAATCAACCAATCAGATTTGAGGGACATGTTTACCTTTTATGTCAAGTTTAGGCTTGCAACCAGGGTTAGGTGCTTCTACATCAATGTTATTCATCTTTCCCCTCTGACTTTAGGGATAAGTTATGGGTAGGGTTAGGTTTAGGGGTAGGAATAGGGTTAAGACAAAATCTTCAGACTGGAATGTTGTTCCAGGATCAACAAAATATGTTGATCCAGGAACATGTCTTACTTGGCAAAAAACAGCATAGAAGGAGGAGGGAGGAGGAGGTTGAACAGCAGACATCTGAATCCGAATTATCCAATGAAAGAGATGGGGACTGCAGTCTCCAGGGGAGTAGAAGGAGAAATATTTGCCTTAATAGTTTTAGGCCTTTTTGCAATTGTTTCAAATCAAATTTAGCAGTTTTAAACAGCGTTTAATCAGTTTAAGCCTGGTTTTAAAAATTTCGTGTGTGAAAAAAGCGCCAATTAAACAAAACTAAACTAGCCAATCAGATTTATTTTCACCCATCCCCCACCAATGCACGCACATACACACATTTGATTGATTTTACTTTACAACATACAAACGCACAGCTATTTATTCTCACTCTCTATTGCTTTCTCGATATGTCATGAGTATACATAGATAGATTATTAATAAATGTAAAAATTATGTTAAAAAATAAAAATTAATTAGCCCCCTCTCATCATGGTACGCGAATCACGCTTTGTCGAGTCAGAAATTATTTGAACCACTGAATCGGTTCTTCGAATCGATTAATTGAATCAAAAAGGAACCGCTAAATCGGCTTGACGGCTGCGTTCTGCAAATGATTTATCAACAAACCTTCGACGGGACACGCAAACAACTTGATAAACATGTAAACACTCATTTATAGCCGTCATATATCTGATTACTTTTACATATAGTGTTATTATTTTGCAGTAGCTTTTTTGCTTTACGTTACGATGTTTCGTTCACTTGAGATTAATTTTAATATGACTCAACACTGCTAGTTACCCACCATCCAGATATTATGAGTTGTTTAACCTATAATTAATGTCGTTTTAACACATAAAATAGTCGAAAGCCATTCTCTTCAAGTACTTTCAAATATCTGCGCTGTTTTTCAAGCTAGCTCGCCAGATTGCGCTAGTCAAACGCCATTTTCCGCTTGTTAAATATTGAGAAATGTTTCCAAATAACTGAATTTTATTTCTCCACCCTACAACAGGGATCCCACTGAGTTGGTAATGAAGATGGGAAACCCCTCAGATCTGAGTGTGTCTCTGCTCTCATCGTCCGACAATGTGTCTAGTGATGCGACCTACATCGTTTCACCATTATCAGACCTGCCAATCACAGATTCAGAACTGTGGCTAGACTCCATGTCTGATTCAAGTAAGAAACATAGCATGTTTAATTTCTATTCTGTTTTTTTTGTTGTTGTGATTTTCTGAATGTTCAAACCAGAATGAATGCCTTTCTCATTTGATACAGGACGCAGAAAGACCTCCACATCCTGCCCATTAACCTCTGTCCGTCCTAACACAGAGGATGCTGAGCTTCTGACGCCTGTGGGCTCTGGGAAGAAAACCAAAGTCTCTGTGAATAAGTGCAGTGTGTGCAGGAAAGAGTTTAAAACCACCTGTGCTCTTAAAACACACCTCTTGATCCACAGACATGATGGGCCACACATCTGCAGCATCTGTCAGAGAGTATTTAAACACTCTCATCAGCTGTAAGTATCACATGTGAGGTTTTCAAATGGGTCCAGAGGGCAGCAAAGTAGTGCCTAGCTGGTTTAGAGATGAACAGTCTAAATATACTGTATATCAATACTATATAGAACCACATGTGGCATTTGCTATGAAGTGAATAGTGAATGAGTAAAGGAGTGAGTGGTTTCGAGTAAGCATATGTATTAATGTATAAAATACAGTTATGCCTGTCATTCACGTCTGTTCAGTACCTCGACAGGATGTTATGATAGACCTGAGCAGAGGCAGAACCTACCGTTATTCCAAAACTGCATCAGGCTGGCATTTAAAGATGAAACGGAAATTGCGATAGTCTTTTCTTCCCTATTGTGTTGTATATTCGACTTAAACAGATTCTCGAACAAGAAGAAGTGTAGGGCGGGACTTGATTTTGTCCATCAGGAATTGATTGGATGGTTGTGGTTTGGTATTGCTGTGATGTCATGTGAGTGACAGGTTGTCCCGCCCTTGCGCCAGTAAACACGTCATCAGAGGAGAGAAGAGATGAAGCATCAATGGAGAATACACCACAGAAAACCAAATATGTCTGCAAGGAAGGGCTGCCCCCTAATAGTCGACTAACCATTAGTCGATGAAAAGAGGCTTAGTCAATTAAAATTTTATTAGTTGCTTAGTCACAGGAAAAAAAAATCCACAGAAAGCGGCGAATTCACGCAGTCTGTGACAGACAGATCGTTAACAGCTGGTCTATGTGATAATTACAGTACATCGGGCAGGACATCCAAACACTTGCATCGACCATCGTTCATCGACCTCAAATATGGCTTATCATCTGAAAGATGTAAGTAAAAGCAACTTTACATGGCCGCTCGCTTTAACGTTAACCTAGAAAAATGTGGGCTATTCGAGTGTTTGTGCGGAGTGTGAAAGCTGAATAGTAGCGCACTTACTGCATGACAGCTAACATGGAGGTCATTCAGATAAGAGTAATACATCTTTTGAATCTGTGAAGAGTCTACTTTTATTTTTGTGCACTCACAATAAAAACAAAACGTTGTGCATTTGTAAAATAATGAAAGCAAATAGGGGGTGCTTTCTGCCATCTCTCTCTGTGAACTTGAGCGCACCAAAAAAAGTAAAAGAAAATAACCGAAACTTCATGTAAACTTGCCTCACAAACATGTAAAATATATCTATAGAAAGCAAAATGTCTACTTTTAAATGAACCAATTCAAATGGAAAACAAATATTCTCTAGTTATGTAATCCGTATGAAACGTGCATATAATGCGTGCACTACTGCGGAGATCACTGCAGACGAAAATACAGAAAACACTAGTTCATCAATAAATGATTAATGTTTAGACAGTCTCCTTGCTGTTTTCCCCCGACGCATTCATAATCATTTCTTCTGCCAGTGCGCTGTGGCAAGCTTTATGTGTTACGGTACAGAAGGGATGGAGGCAGATGTAAAACAAGCAGTAGGGTTTATTGATACCAGCAGAGATAGACAGAAGTGCAGGCGAGTAACACGTGATGTAGAGTTGAAGATAGCAATGCTGAATGGTAATACTGTCCTTAATGTGGTTGTAGGAAGGAGGAATCTGGATGGCGCTGGAGACTTGGAACACTGGAGACTTGGAACACTCACACACAGGAGGATTGGCACACGAGGGAAACAGAAGACGTTGGAGACAGGTAAGTAGATCGTCTGGAGTCCTTAAGGTAAGCATACGGGTATGTATGATACAACGAGACCGGACAGTGAGTGTGTGTGAGTGTTGGCTTCTTATACTGTGACTGATGAGTGCTGATGGGGTGCAGGTGCCGGTGATTAGTACTCGGGTGATTGAGTGCGCTGGGATTGAGTGAGGGTGGAGCCTGGCGTGTCTGTGACAGTACCCCCCCTCCCACGGCCCGCTCCTGAGGGCCAAGGACCCCAACGTCGTGGTGGTCGTCCTCTTCCACGTGGGGCAGGTCTGTCAGGGTGGCTGGCGTGGAATGTTTCAAGAAGATTGGGATCGAGGATATCATTTCTAGGGACCCAAGAGCGCTCCTCGGGACCGTAGCCTTCCCAGTCCACTAGATATTCTAGTAGACCACCACGGCGCCGGGAGTCCAGGATTTCACGAACCTCATAGGCTGCGCCGTCTTCTAGGAGGAGTGGAAGGGGGGGCTCGGCGGCCTCGGTGACCCCCGGGTGGCCAGTGCCAAGTGAAGTGTGCGCAGAGTGGATCAGTGGAGTGCGTCGTGTCCTGGTGGTGTACTGCAAGCTTTGGGGGCAACCCGGCGGAGCGTTGGAGGAGGCATTGGAGTAGGGTAAGGTCTCTTCCGACCAGGAGATGGGGCTCACAAAGATGGATTCAGGGAGAACAGTTTTGGGTTCTTCGTCCTTCTCTACGGGAGCATGGTGACGGGATAAGGCATCAGCCTTTACATTTTTGGAGCCAGGACGATAAGAAATCAAGTCGTCGAATCTGGAGAAAAACATGGCCCACCGTGCTTGACGGGGATTGAGTCTCTTTGCAGCTTTCAGGTATTCCAAGTTTTTATGATCCGTTAAGACCAGGAAGGAGTGCTTGGCTCCCTCCAACCAATGCCTCCACTCCTCCAAGGCAAGCTTGACGGCCAGGAGCTCGCGGTCACCGATGTAGTTGACCTCCGCCGGGTTGAGCTTGCGGGAGAAGAAGGCGCATGGGTGCAGTCTACTTGGCGTCCCCTGCTGCTGAGAAAGCACCGCTCCCACTCCTGTGGTGGAAGCGTCCACCTCTACGACGTATGGCAGTTCTGGGTTAGGGTGGACGAGGAGGGGAGCGGTGGTGAAGGCATTCTTGAGGGCTTCGAAGGCGTTGGTGGCTGTTAGATCCCAGGACAGATACTTGGGCTGGTTGCGGAGTAGGTTGGTGAGTGGATGAACGATGGAGCTGTAGTTTTTGATGAAGCGGCGGTAGAAATTTGCAAAGCCAAGCCGTTGGAGTTCTTTTATGGTGGATGCAGTGGGCCAGGATTTGATAGCTTCCACCTTCCCCTCGTCCATTCGGATGCCACTGTGATCAATGATGTACCCGAGGAAGTGTACTGAGGGTTGGTGGAATGAAAATTTTTCTGCTTTTAGGAAGAGATGGAACTGTCGCAGGCGTTGGAGGACCTCCGCAACGTGGTGGCGATGTTCGGCCAGGCTCCGGGAGTAGATGAGTATGTCGTCAATGTAGACCAGGACAAACCGATGGAGAAACTCCCGGAGCACCTCATGGATGAAATTCTGGAATACGGAGGGGGCGTTGACCAGGCCATACGGCATGACGAGATATTCATAGTGGCCGGTGGGCGTGACGAAGGCGGTCTTCCACTCGTCCCCCTCGCGTATCCGGATGAGGTTGTACGCGCTGCGGAGGTCCAGCTTGGTGAACACAGTGGCACCACGGAGATGTTCCAGGGCAGCTGGGACGAGAGGAAGGGGATACCGGAACTTGACTGTTATTTTGTTCAGTGCACGATAACCAATACAGGGCCGCAAGCCTCCGTCCTTTTTAGCCACGAAGAAGAAACTTGAAGCAGCAGGGGAAGTAGACGGGCGGATGTAACCCTGGTTGAGTGCCTCTTTGATGTAATCCTCCATGGCCTTCTCCTCCAGTACAGACAGGGGGTAAATTCGTCCCCTGGGCACTGGCTCACCCGGTAACAGCTCGATGGCACAGTCCCATGGCCGGTGTGGAGGCAGCTTGGAGGCTCTTTGAGGGTAGAAGATGTCACTGAAGGGGGCGTAACAGGTTGGAATATCCACGGAGCGTTTCTCAACGGGACTTTCGATGGAGGTGATACAGATGGATAGATCTTTAGCACGAGGAGACTTGGGAACAGGAAACTCGGAGAAACAGGTGTCGCCCCACTTCAGGATCTCGCCTGTGCGCCAGGAGATTGTCGGATTGTGCTGCTCTAGCCACGGACGCCCCAGAACCACGTCAGAGGTGGATTCCTCCAGAACCAGCAAATGAATCGCTTCCACATGTAAGATTCCCACTCGTAACAGAAGAGGACCCACGCACCGACTGATCTTTCTTCGGCTTGGGGGTTTGCCCGTGATGGAGTGGACCTGGTAGATGGTCGGAGAGGGCATGGTCTTGAGCCGGAGCTGTCTGCAGAGGGAGCCGGAGATGAAATTTCCTGCTGACCCTGAATCGAGGAGCGCCACCACTGGAATAGATACATCAGCAGCAGTAAGGTTTACAACAGTAGTGAGTGGTTTCATCTTCTTAATGGAGGGAATGATAGCACTCACCATGGGACGAGGAGGACGGATGGGGCATGCAGATCTGACATGCCCAGGAGCACCACAATACAAGCAGAGATTCAGGGTCAGCCGGCGTTGACGTTCCGCGGAAGAGAGTCGGGATGAATCCACTTGCATGGGTTTGCTGGCTGGTTCTGGAGGGCTGACGGGTTCTGATCGACGGAAGAGGATGTTGGAGAGTGGCTGGCCCTGGTGTTCTTCGATACACGACTGCATACGAGAGCCGACGCGGATGGAGAGTTGAATGAAGCGTTCGAGGCCGATGGAATCCTCGTATGCAGCAAGATGCAACCGCACACTCGGTTTCAGACCCTGCCGATAAGAGGTGATGAGGGCCTGCTCGTTCCATCCACTCGCAGCAGCCAGTGTTCTAAATTGCAAGGCATACTCATTGACAGACATAGATCGTTGTTTCAAATTGTAAAGCTTCTCTCCCGCAGAATCGGAGACCGGCTTGCCGAAAACCTCACGGAAGTGCGAGACGAAGGAGGAGTATGATTGCACTGCAGGACCCTTTTGTGTCCACAGGGAGTCTGCCCATTGCAAAGCTTTACATTGGAGTTGAGAGATGATGAAAGCAACTTTCTAGGTATCGTCAGGGTAGAGGCGCGGTTGCATCTCCAGGACCAGCTCACATTGCAGGAGGAATCCGCTGTAATCCTCCGCCGATCCTGAGTAGGGCGCCGGTTTAGCCATGGGACTGGCGTAAACCACAGATGAAGGAGTGGAAGCAGGGGTTGCGGAAGCAACGGGTGGTGACGGTCTTGGTGGTTGAGGAGTGAGAGCTTGACGAAGGGCGTCCACGAGCTCTTGAAACGGGTCCCGGTGACTCATGCTGGTATCGGCTGTTGTAGGTCCGGTCTTCTGTTACGGTACAGAAGGGACGGAGGCAGATGTAAAACAAACAGTAGGGTTTATTGATACTAGTAGAGATAGACAGAAGTGCGTAATACGTGATGTAGAGTTGAAGATAGCAATGCTGAATGGTAATACTGTCCTTAATGTGGTTGTAGGAAGGAGGAATCTGGATGGCGCTGGAGACTTGGAACACTCACACACAGGAGGATTGGCACACGAGGGAAACAGAAGACGTTGGAGACAGGTAAGTAGTTCGTCTGGAGTCCTTAAGGTAAGCATACGGGTATGTATGATACAACGAGATCGGACAGTGAGTGTGTGTGAGTGTTGGCTTCTTATACTGTGACTGATGAGCGCTGATGGGGTGCAGGTGCCGGTGATTAGTACTCGGGTGATTGAGTGCGCTGGGATTGAGTGAGGGTGGAGCCTGGCATGTCTGTGACATTATGTGTGCGCTTGAACGCTGATTTGGCTATGCAGGCATTAAAGGCTCTTTATTATGATTTATATGGTTTATTAATAAACGTGCTGTTAGTCAACTAATCGCTTAGAATGAATGGACGACTGCTAATCGACCCAAAAAAATCTTTAGTCATCATGGCAGTCCTACTGCAAGGTGTAATAAAATGGATATACTCC
The DNA here is from genome assembly GCA_003731715.1 of Anabarilius grahami. Lineage (NCBI taxonomy): Eukaryota > Metazoa > Chordata > Actinopteri > Cypriniformes > Xenocyprididae > Anabarilius > Anabarilius grahami. The sequence goes on from RJVU01028973.1 coordinate 3,778,242, forward strand.
TTTACTCGTTCATTATTCACTTCATAGCAAATCCCACATGGGGTTGTAAAATAGATGTACAATTCTTCATTTGCACAACACAGCACTGATCCAAAACGCTCTCACGCTAGCCCCGGGCCAGTGCGCCATCCCTGTTTTTGAGCCCTGCTTACAATGGCAACCAAAGTAAATTTACTGGACATTTCTTACACTGATACAATTTCATCACTTACAGAATGAGAGGGTGAACAGTGAGTCAAAAGGTCAGATTTAGGTAAACAAATTGAAATTGTAGTGTGCACAAATCCTGTTTCCAGTGTCATCACCTCCTTATTTCTCCGTAGAACTTCCCACATGATGACCCACCACAAGAGGAAGACATATCAATGTACTCAATCTGGCTGCCACAAAACCTACAGTGACAAAAACTCCCTAAAACATCACTGTGCGTCTCGACACGGAGTCCACTTCACGTCTCCTTCCTCCACCAGCTTAGCTTACAACTATGACCTACCGGCCTCACTGTGGGAGCCAATAGTTAATCGTGCGGCGTCAGACTCCCGCAGCCTCTTCATCTCTCAACCAAAGCCTCTTTCAACTCCTGTTCTAAAAGATCCCAGTTATTCTGGAACACTCAAGCTTGGGTTGGGGTTCTACTCAGAAGACACCCATCCCGCTCAGTTAAAACGTTCAACGCCTCAGGAAAGCTGGACTTTAGCGACAGCTAGTGAGTCTTATAAGGTCAAAGAAAGCACCAAAATGCTAAACTCCACCCAGTGGGCTTTAGGTATCGACGCTTTTGAAGAAAATCCTGTGGTTTCACAGAATCCATTTGATGTTCATGGTTTGGAAACCAATCTTGATTTCCATGAGCCTTACCCTGAAGAACGGAAAGAGATGCTGTCGTTTCAGCCTAACAGAGAGGCAAGTACCTCCAGCGTGGGTTTCCCTACGAGGCCACCAGCTTCAGTCGGCCATAAGAAGCATTGTCCAATCCTTCTGAAACACAGTCTGAAAGACCCCAAACCTCTGAACAAGTTAAAGCGACGGCACTCCTTTTCCAGTTCTACTCCTCCTGTCTTATTAGTCTCTGAACCCAAAAGTGATTTTGACTGTAACCTTCCTGATCCTGCACTTCCTTCTCCTCCTCCTCATGCACCATTACCCAACAGCAGGAAGAGGAAATCCTGCTCTAAGGACACCTTGTCTAATGTTCCAACTCCTCCACTGCCTGTTCCTCAGCCCGGTTGTCATAAACGTTCACGATCCCGCTCTTCCTACCTTGTCTCACCTAGTCAGGTGGCACTTGCGTCCTTCAGCACTTACCTAGGCAACCCATTTTTACAAAAGGTACACAAGATTCCACTTTTTCCTGTATTCACTCCTTTTTGAAGAGATAATCAGTATTTTGTATTTCATTACGCAGGAGTCCGTTAGGAAATCAACAGGAGAGGAACCAAACTCTGGTTTCAGGTTAGAAAATGGAGTAAAAGCAATAATGAAATTTTATGGATATTTCACTCAACACTAAAACACTGTATTAAAGGGATAGTTCACCTCAATTTGTTCCAAACCTGTATGAATTTCTTTCTTCTGCTGAACACAAAAGAAGATATTTTGAAGAATATGAGTAACCAAACTTTGATTTACTTTCATAGTATGGAAACTTGAGGGCGAGTAAATGATCAACAATTTTGTGTGGACTACCCCTTTAAGTTATTAGAGATTCATGTTCTGAAAGGGATAGTTCACCTAAAATGAAAATGATGTAATTTACTCAACCTCATGTGGTTCCAAACCTGTATGACTTACTTTCTTCTGTGGAACACAAAAGGAATAGCAACTTAAACATTAGTCCTTTGCTCACAGCTGTCATATGACATCCTTTCACCAATTAATTTCATTACTTTCCTGCCAGTCATGATTACTGAATAAGGATGTTTTAAAAATTATTTTATCCAAATTAAATGTTATGATTTAAATGATTGCTCATATTAGAGTACAAATGTCTCTAAATTAACCATCAAGGAACAGATTAATATTATCACGCTGACTTTAGGATAAGTTTTAATCTATATCTAAACAGTGCAAATTTAGAAAAAATATATATTATTATATACACTACTGTTCAAAAGTTTGGGGTCAGTAAGATTTCTAAAATGTTTTTGAAAAATGTAATGCTTATGCTGCAGTTATTGGATCAAAATACAGTAAAAACAGTAATTTAGTAAATATTATTAGAATTTAAAACAACTGTTTTTTGTTTGAATATATTTTAAAATGTAATTTATTCCTAATTACTCCAGTCTTCAGTGTCACATGATCCTTCATAAATCATTCTAATATGCTGATTTGCTGCTCAAGAACATTTCTTCTTATTATCACATTTGAACATGGTTGTGCTGCTAAATATTTTTCTGGAAAATATTTCCAGAATTCTCTGTCTAATAGAAAAGTAACAGCTTTCGTTTGAAATAGAAATATTTTGTAACATTATAAATGTCTTGATAATTGATCAATTTAATTCAGCCTTGCTGAATAACAGTATTAATAACTTTCAAACCCTTATTTTATAGTGCCTTTTTGTTGGTTTTGGAGCTTACCAGCTGCTAGTCTCTATATGCTTTTATAGTAGGGTTGCAAAGGGGCAGAAACTTTTCATGGGAAGTTAAGCTGGGGAATTTTGGGACTATTCCAAGTTTGACACTTAATGACAATTAAAGGGAATTAATTTATATAAACTTTATCATATACAAACATAAACATTTTGTTTGGTCATGAGCAGACATGCATGCAAACTAATACAAATTTTAAAAATAACTTATTTTTAACTACCCAGCATAATCATGTAGTTTTGGGGATCTATTTGCTGTAGGTAACAGCTGAAATGGAGGTGAATTGAACTGAGACTTTTGAACGGTAGTGCATATACATTTTATTTTAAAGGATTAGTTCACTTTGAAATGAAAATTACCCCAAGCTTAACTCACCCTCAAGCCATCCTAGGTGTTTATGACTTTCTTCTTTCTGATGAACATAATCGCAGAAATGTTAATAAATACCCTGACACATCCGAGCTTTCTAATGGCAGTGATAGGGATCAATGAGTATGAGCTGAAGAAAGTGCATCCATTCACATCTATCCATCATAAATATGTGCTCCACACGGCTCTGGGGGGTTCTGTAGCAATGCATTTGTGTAAAAAATATCCATATTTATACAAGTTATGAAGTAAAATATGTAGCTTCCACCAGACCGACTTCCGTATTGAAGTTACAAAGAAAGTGTAAACTGGCGTCACGTCAGTTACACTTTTTCCGTAAGTTGAAAATGGAAGGCGTAGGACATAGCGTAAGCTTTGTGAACTGCAGGAGTTTTACACTTTCTGCATATGTTGAATACGGAAGGCGGCTCATGCGAAAGCTAGATATTTTACTTCATAACTTGTAAAATATGGATTTTTTTTTACACAAACGCATCACTTCGCTTCAGAAGGCCTTTATTAACCCTCATAGAATCCTCATTTATTAACCTTTTATTTACCACATAGAATATGAATAATATGAATGTCTTCATGAGTCAACAGGCCTAAACCAGCCATGGTGCCAGCACAAAAACACAATCAGAAAAATATAATCTAACTATTGTTATCAACAAACTTTAAAACATTTGAAACAACTTTAAAAATATTGAGATACAAATAATTTTTTGTCAATATTGCACACCCCTAATGTATAATATTAATTTTTATTTCTTCGGGTCTTAAAAAGCCTTAAATTCGACTTTAAAAAATGTGCAGCAACCCTCTTTGAAAATTCCCAAATTTTGCAACCCTAGTTCATAGTATGGAAAAGAGCAGCATGAACATTTCTGTTTTTGTGTTTAGTGAAAGCGAGTAAATTGTAATAAAAGTTAAAATATTTTGTTAAATAGCTGCTGACTCTGCTTTTTATATCAGCAGGTCTATGATAGAATAAGTTTCACTCTGGTTTGTTTCCCACAGAACCTATAAAAGATCTTCATCTGTACGCAGAGCTCGATCGCAGCCCTCATGTTCTCAAGAAGCTCTTGGCTCTGGTGGAATAAAGGAGAAACATAATTCACAGCCGTCCACCTCAACACTGGTGCTGCTGACGTTAATTCAAGTATTATTGTAAACTTTACATATGAAAATCAGCACAATGCTTACATTAACATATTTTATCTTATTTATTTTTTTCACACAGGCTGAAGAACAGAAGGGGAATTCAGGACAAAAACAAAAGTCCAAAGGGACAAACCTGTCCCCACTGATCATGCCCGTGTCTGTCCCAGTCTCTGTGACAAATGTTTTAGACCCCCAAGCTTCCTCACATCAAGTAATGTTATAATAGATAACAACATAATAACGTTAAACAGTGAATATCCTAAAATGGCTTTTTATCTTCAATGAGGGATAGTTCAAAAGGCGATGATGCACTAACAACTAAATGAGTTTATATCTTGTCTAGGCTGAGATGCCTCAGACTCGTAAAGGGGCATCTAAGAGGTCTCGTTGTCTTGACCCTTTAAAGCACCTGATCATCCCCAGTCCACCTCTGCCTCGCCTATCTTCCCCACAATGGGCCAGTGATCAGGAAACCCAGGGTTTGCAGAGAAGTCGTGCCATGGGGGGTTATCCCAGCCAGCTGCGCTCACCAACCTATCTGGCAGACCACCCGCTGAGCCCTAGGTTTCATCCCCCACCCTACACCCCTCAGCCCATGCTGAGCCCTCTCCGTCCTGGGACAGGCCTCTACTCTAAAAGCCTGCCGCAGTATCAGCCATGGACACCGCTACCCAGCACCCTCGGTGAGCACTAAACCCATGATTTCAGCTTTAATTCGATTTTCCGAAAGAACCTGACATCAGTTTCACAGATTGATGCAGTTAACTTCTGTAGAAGAGAGAAAAATAATGTAAATGCTTTTTGTTTTAATTCCAACTTCTTGCCAAATCATTTTAACTTTGAAACTCTACAGATGGCGTGTCCTTCCCAACTGACAACACAGTCGTCAGCATACAGCCGTGAGTCACTTTACATCTGTATTAAAGAGGACCTGTTATGCTCTTTTAGATTTTCAACTTTCTTTGGTGTGTAATGTTTGAGCATGAAAACTCTGCAAAGTTACAAAGCACAAAGTCTGTCCAAAGGGAGTTATTCTCTGTATCAGTAGCCACGTTTACATGTACACTTTTTTGTCATTCCGATTGAAAGATTCTGTGGAGTGTTTACATGAGACGTTATCTAATCCGATATGGTGTTTACATGTACCGGCGCTTTCAATCTGAATGACTTTGTGACAGGCGCACATTAGCCTATGTCCCGTTTTAAGCCTTTCATTCCTGTCAACATGGAGTTCCGTTATTTCTTATGCGCACTATTTTTATGTAAAGTGTTGCTCTTAATCAAGCAACAGCATGAAATTTGTTGCATATTACTGCTGGAAGGTATGAAAAACAGACAGATGCAGGAAACTGACCTTTTAGGTGGCTGTGCATCTCTAAGGAGCATCTCAATTCTACCCCTCCCTCCTCCGTAAAGCAGAAGCGTGTGGATGAAGTGTTGTTTCAGTTTTACTCCAGTTTGATTTTGCCGCCGACATTTTGCATTCTGACGACCCCTGACCTTGACGTGATGATGTAGACGCAAAGTAATCGGTTTAACGTGTTTATATGGCAGACTTTTTATTTTGTTTGGTTTATAGAAAGGTTTATCCCACCCCTCTCAAACCGATTACAATTTAATTTGGTTTGGGCATTTTTGTTCCGACTGAGGTGTTTATATGGAGCATTTTCATTCGGATTGGACTTTTAAAGCGATTACAATGCTCCATGTAAACATGCCTATTGTCACTGTTTCTGAACTCCCTGAAACACCTTGGTTGTTGTCTTGAGCTTTCTTCAGGGAATGAACACGGCACAATATTCCTCATTTAAATAATTCCCGTCCAAGGCATACACAAAATAAAGAGTCCAAGGCCTGGTTGAGTTGCGTAAGTAGTGTGTTGTTGCTATTCCCAAGAGAGACTGTTTTTCTACCCCAGGATCTAACTTGGTTATGATAAGGGGCGTGACATTTCCGAAACACGCTCTTAAGAGGTTGACCAATCACAACACACTGATCCATTTGACCAATCAGAGCACATTGCACTTTTTGGAAGGAGGGGCTTCATAGAGACTGGAGCTAAACAGGGGTGCGTTTCCCAAAAGCAGTGTTAGCCAACTATAGTTGCAAGTTCTGTTGAATTGTGTTGGTAATGATGGAACTTGCTTTGGGAAACTTGCCTGGCAAGGCCAGACTGATATATATCTTCTGATTCTACAAGATATATCAGTCTGGTCAGGCTGCCCTCCGTCGCGATTCGAGTCAACTCCAAAACGTACCGTGCAATCAGATTTGTTTATTTCATTGACGCAAACAGCGTCACTCTAGTGCGGCGAAAGTCCCTTCAATATCGAGCAGAGCAGACTGCTCGTGTCTCTAATGAAGCTTGTTCTCGTCCATTCTCGCTTCATTGTGTTCAAAATACATGGCGAATCTCATTCAAGCGAGCACAAAAGCATTAAAGAGCTTCTTTGGTTTGTTTGACATCTGTAAAGAGGCTCGTTGTGTCGCCCGCGCCGCTGCTGATCCCAGCACGAGCAGATGAGAGAGAGAGACACGAGACAGTTTCGATTCCGTCCTCAATTTGTCAAGATTCATTACATCTTTGTTTATGCCATCTAGAATCTCAGCACTGATAGGGTGATTGTATGTTTTAAACAGTTTATTGAACAGCTTGATGGCCTGATACGATGTCACACACACACACACACACAGAATTGGCAATAACACCACGTATTCTCAAATTCTTACTGCAACAACGACACAAGTCATTAACGTCGCTTTCTCTAGCGCTAGCCATGTTAAACTACTCTCCGTGCTTGCCAAAAAACTGTTGTGCTTGCAGCTTGCCCGGGGCCGTTTTTTTACTTTTTGCTGTTGACTCTCTTGTCGCTTTGCTAACGTCATATCCGCCCTTCTCTGATTGGTTTACTCCGCTTCCTGTTTGCTCGGATTTGCTCCGCCTTAGAAATCAAATTTATTCAATGGCCGACCAAGCTCATCCGCTGGTACAGTGGTGAGGCTGGATTTTCCAGGCAATTGGGAAACACCCTCAGAGCATTACTGACAGACTGGGAAAAGAGATGCTGCAACAATGTAAAACATGTGAAAATAATGTTGTTGTTGTTTTGTTTGTTTGTTTTTAACATGTTTTTAACATTTGTTTGTTTTTTACATGTAGCAGACCCCAAAAAACAAGATCAGGATTTTGTAAAAGGGTGTAATAGGTCCTCTTAAATTTATTCATATTAAATTATTTAAGTTTTTAGTTTTTGTATGATTAAGATATTTTTTATTTATTATACTATCTTAGGTCCCTAGAAACTAAAGCTTTTATGTAGTATTATTGCAAAATACTTTTTTAATATATATAATATAATTCCAGTCAAAAGTTTGGATACACTTGACTGAATGATCGTAAAGACCTTTTGATCTGAAGGCTTCTGTTTAAATTAACCTTTGTATGTATCAATATAAATATATATAAGTTCCACTGCTTCTCAATATATATGAAAACATAATATTGCATGTCTAGTTAAATATAAAGTATATATATATTTTTTACAAATAAGGATTGGAATTAATTACCCAAATACAGAGGGACATTCTACACAGTCTTACATTTACATTTCATGTAATGCCATTCCACCAGCTTATTTACAAGACTGTCCATTTCCTTTCTGTGTTAGTGGCAGTTATTTCTGTCCTGTTTCCTTTAGGAGGATTAACGTGGGTTCGCGTTCAAGCAGAGATCCCCCCAGTACGTGACACGCTCTACTTACTTTATGAGGAACACCCTGCTCAGCTCGTCTGGGCTCCTTGGAAAGATCTCTCTACTAACACAGAGACACAGCAAAGGGGTAAACACACCAACACACACACCACTCTCACACAGTATCACCTGCAAGGGATCAATCTTTTCTTTTTTAAACTGCATGTTGGCTGTGCATTGAATAACTTTAATTTTAGTTTGTTCCTCACACAAAGATACATATTACGTATTATAAACATGTTACATCCTTTTGGAGGTCTGTCATTCCCATTCAAAACAACAGCATGAGCTGTTCATGTGTGAGTAAATTTCATCACAAAATAGTATAGACCTGTGGTTCCAAAAAAAGGGGGCCTCAAGATGCATTCAAATGAAGACAAACGAGCATTGAAATAAGCCAAAATGATTAAAAATCAAGATTTGTAATTCACCCCCTCAACAACCGGTCTTATAAAACCCTGATATATGAGAAAGACTAATGTAAAAGTGAGATTACAAGGCCTGGAAAACTGTCAATTAATAAAATCTCCAGTAGCAGTAATGATACAAAATATTTTTAAAAATCCTTATCCAGTAAATCATGAACAACTGGAAAAAGGCTTTCCAATATTGTTGTAGACAATGGGGACAAAAATGTTGAGAAGCACAGGTTGAGACACTGGATGTAACCATTTTTTGCAAAATTAGGATTGAACCTAAAATGATAAAAGCCAAATGTTAAACAGCTCACAGCTTCTTTTTTCTTTTAGCATGTGTAAAGGGTTAATACTGATCACATGTCCTTTTTGTGCTTCAGTCACAGAGTTGTTAGACATGTGCTGTTCCAGTGTGCTACCAGGAGGAGGCACCAACATCGAACTCGCTCTCCACTGCCTTCATGAAGTCCAAGGAAACATAACGGTGAGCTTATTCATCATACTGAGAGTTTTATTTACAGATGTTTAATACATTATTTCAACTTTCAGGCAGCACTGGATTTACTGCTAATGAGAGGAGATTATTGGACCCCCTGGCACCCTCTGAGTGATTACCACTACACAGGTACAAGCTCCTGATATACAAATACATCAGGGGTGTCCGGTCTTGCTCCTGGAGGGCCACCTTCTTGCAGAGTTTAACAACCCTAATTAAACACAGCTGAAATAACTAATCAAGGTCATCAGGATTATTAGAAACTTCCAGGCAGGAATGTTGGAGTTAAACTTTCCAGGAAAATGGTCCTCCCAGAGCAGAACTGGACAGCCATGAAATACATAAAACTTACACATCCTTCATAAACTTGATGCTCATTTTAATTTGCAGGGTCAGACCACTGGACAGCTCAAGAGATGAAAGTGTTCAAGAAAGCTCTGGTTGATCATGACAAGGACTTTCAACAGATTCATAATGTGGTATGAAATTTAGAGTTCAGAAAAGAAGTCATTCCTAAATTAGTGCAAGACCCCACCCCATATTTGAGTGATATTCTGGCCTAAAGCCAGGTGCACACTTTACGATTTATAATAGTCCTTTACGATTGTTGCTTGTCAGACTGTACGAACATGATCCTCATGTCACACTGTGGGATCTCAGCTGTCATTAATGTCAGCAGGAAATCATAAGTCTAATAGTTTAGAAACGTAATAGCACACCTTTCCTCAAGTAGCACAAATTTGATGTATCATTCATATCCGAAATACAAATGATGATGGATGAGTAACAATGTTTGTTTAAATCCCTATAGAGTGATGAGTCCTAAAACCTGGAAACAAGTTAGCATTTTTGAACTTCTAGTTCTATCATGCCAAAGTCAGTGTTTTTTTTTTAATGGGTTTTTGTTTAAAGTGCCCCTATTATGCTATTTTAAAGGTTCCTGATTTTGTTTTGCAGGTCTCCTACAATAGGTTTACAGCATCCAAGGTCAAAAAATATTTACATTTTCTCAATATAGATTGCACATCACTTAATTTCTCTGAAAATGGTTCGTTCAAAGATCCAGTCTCTCTAAACCTCTTTCTGCCAGCATATGCTGCTCTGATTGGTCTACTGCTTATAGAGGATATGCATTGACATCACTTTCCTGCTGGACTGAGTGGCAAAAGAGCCTGCTGCATGACTGGATTTAATAGGGGAAACTGTGAAACGAGAGTAAAACAAATGATTAAACTAAAGGTTGAACTCGATAGTGTTCCTGTTACAACCAACGGCAGAAGATCTGGACCCTATCGCAGATTTCATTGGCCAAGGAGCGCCCGAGAAGACCTTTTACATGGAACGCAGCCAATCACAGTTCGTTTTGTTCCGCATCATGTTTAGGGGCGTGAAAATGTAAAGTTGATGACCCTACAAAAACAGACCAGCATGCATCCAATAAATTATTCATTCAAGAATGTTGTGCAAATTTACTGCAACAGTGGAGCCGTGAACTTCACATACTTTTAAAAATCCAGTGTTTAGTTGATCCTGGAAAGCGCTCAGTGTCACAGTTGTAAATACGACGGCATTCTTCTTCCACGAGGGGTTTTGTTTCCAGGTGGACCGTTAAAGAACATGACTTACACGTATCCTGGACATCCTGTAGAATTCGACCAACCAAAAGACGACTTTGGAACTCTTGAAGTTTTTCCAGTTAATTGTGCCATATGCATCAGAAGTTGAGCCCGCGGTCTGTGGGTATGACGTCTGAGGCTGAGACTACAACTTACCCAAGATCCAGTAATCCATGGATATTGACATGCAGCCAGGAATCGTGTTTACAGACATTTATATGTGCCTGATTTTTATTTTTTTTTGTCAGTGTTTATTTAAAAACACCCAGTTATGCAAAATATAAGATAGTAAATATTTAATTGATGTTGTCAATACAGTATATAACAATACAATATATAGGGTATGATTTTCCCCTCTCTAGTGTGTCAGAAACTTAATGCCCATTACCATATCTGAATTTCAGCTCTGGATGATTCCTCTGCACTTGATACACAGTGATACAGTGATACAGTGACAGTAAAGAAGGCATCTGCTTTTCACTATCAATTCCAGCATGAGTCCTAATCCTTTTAAAATGCTTGCAAAGCTTTTTTTTCTTTAAAAATTTTACGGGCCTTTTACATTCACAAACAGCATTATTACACACTACATATTCAAAAAAGCATAATAGGGGCACTTTAAATGGCTATGGTTAACACAAGAACAAAATTTTATTCTCTTGACATAAAATACATTAGTCACTTGTATTTTTTATTTATTTACCCGTTTTAAAAGAATGTTACAGGAAAAGTCATCTACTCAACTTTACAACATTGTGTTTGTTTACACTCTCATTGGATTTAGGCCTCAAAATTCATAAGTTATCTTGATGAACAAAATGAGCAAAAATCATAAACTTCTGTTGATCTTATTTTCTGTAATAATCCAAAAGCCAATGGAAAAATTCTATTGGCTTTTTGTCGAGGGAACCAGTGTGATGCTAACTTAAGGGTTGGCCTACAAAAATACATCATCCCTGTAGCACTCTATTGCCTTAGAATTTTCATTTTTGGGTGAACTATCCCTGTGTCATTTACTCAGGGTGAGTAACAAAACAAAAGTGTGATGTGCTGAACACAAAAGAAGATATTCTGAAGAATGTCGATAACCAAACAGTCAATGGACCCCATTGACTTCCATAGTATAGAAGTAGAAGAAGTTCCATAGTAAAAGCCAATGGGGTCCATTGACTGTTTGGTTATCAACATTCTTCATAATATATTATTTTGTATTCAGCAGAAGAAAGAAATTCTTACAGGTTTGAAATGACTTCAGGGTGAGTAAATGATGACAATTTTTTTATTTTGTAGGTCAACTATCCCTTTAATGTCTCTAAATACTAAATTGATGTTTGTGTTTTAGTTGCAGACAAAATCAATAGCTCAGTGTGTTGAGTATTACTATAACATGAAGAAGCTGAAAAAGTTAAAGCAACGTGGCCGAGCAGCCATTAAAAAGGATGGATGTGGAGAGAACGCTGTATGTTTCATTTCAGTACATGAACACATTATTAGTCATTACATCTGCATATACATCATCTATATTCATGTTAGTGGAATTTGTCTTCATTTACTATTGTCCTCATTACTACGATTTTCCAGAAGGTGTTCGGTTGCTCCGAAGTGTACCAGCCTGAGCAGACAGACGAAAACACACAGCAGAAGACAACAGCTGCTGAGGGCAAGGTGTGTGCCAGGTTAGAGACACTACATCCTACAGCACACTCATGAGTTACATGCCTTCACATACATAAAAATAATACTTTTGTGATGTTAAAGGGTTAGTTCACTAAAAAAATGAAAATTAATTAATTAATCACCCTCATGTCATTTCAATCCAGACTTTCATTCATCTTTGGAACACAAATGAAGATCTTTTTAATGAAATCTGAGCAGCTACACAACTGACAATTTGACGCTTCAAAAAGATCGTAAAACTTAGTTTTCCAAAAAAGTCCAAATTTTCTGAAGAGACACGATCACTTTATATGATGAACAGATTTAATTTAGACTTTTCACATAAACATTGATCAGTGAACATAAACAAGCTCAGTTGTAACTGAGCTATTTGCGCATCAAACAAACGTACTGCGTAACACAAGAATGAACCTGATTGGTTCTCACGTGGGTCAAGTAAACATGCTTGAGCTTTTGTTTACCACAACTGATGGGTGAGTTGAATGTTTATAAGTGAATAAAAAGCCTAAATTCAATCTGTTCAGTGTATAAAGTGATCGAGTCTCTTCAGAAAATTAACTGCTAAACCACTTAATTCATATGGATTATTTTTACGATCTCTTTATGAACTTTTTGAAGCGTCAAAGAGGTAGTTGCGTAGCTGTCAATGGAGGGACAGAAAAGCTCTGATTTCATAAAAAAGATCGTTTGTGTTCCGAAGATGAACGAAAGTCTTACCGGTTTGGAATGACGTGAGGGTGAGTAAATGATGACAGAATTTTCTGTGAACTAACACTTTAAACTAAAAATAACACAATTATGACAATATCCTGTCACTCAAGTCTTTTTTTCATAGTTATAATTGGTAATTTAAAACTTTTTATGAGTTTCTGTTCTAATCAGCTGTAACATGCAACAAACAACAGAACATTTTCTAATATTTATTCATAGAATGCAAATTTCTAAATAACACATTGAAATTCACTTTACCTTTTACATCCAACAGAGACGTGAAGAGCCATAGATCCCCCTCAGTCAGGATAGAAACTAACTCCAGATGGCAACGGGTATGAAAGGACACAGGTCAGAGCTGAAGCCTGAAGTTAACTGAAGTCTGTTCGGTGTTTCAGAGGAATCCTGTGTGAAGTGCTGAAGCGTGTTTTAGACTACAGTAAACATTCGACTCATTGTCCAGAGATTAATATAGACCCTGAAATTAGTTCTAGAAATAAAGTTCTCATCAAAAGAGTAGCCATCTTTAAGTGGATTTACAACTGTTTATTTGTTCTGTTCAAATTTTGAAAGAAGTGCACAATGCACAGAAGTTAAAAATATTTGAAGTTCTTAAAATGTTCCAGATAAGTGACTGTAGTATGACAGGGTTTCAAACAAAAAAGGGTTTCCTTTTTCCATGATTATTCAACTGTTTGTGATGCTCTTAAGTTTTGGGATCAATATTCTCAGTTCAGATTTATGTATCTATTCAATATTCCTATCACATTTTTGCAGTAAAAAAAAGTGGTATATTTAAATGATAGTAATGCACAACAAAACTGTAAAATCCTACCAATTCATTATAAATCTACAGTTTTACAAATCAACTGATTTCTCCTTTCCATTTGAGGTTATCTTCAATCCATGTGACCAATAATAAGGTTATTAAATTGCAGTTTTACTATCATATGCCGTTGAAAACAGCTGATGATATCAATGTATAACACGTTTACTGTTTATATTATTATAAAGTGTTTGGTTGTCTGATTTCTCTTTTGTGTGCTGTTCCAATAGAACAAATGTTTTACTTTAGTAATGCTAAATTTGTTAAACAAAATAAATGAGAACTGAAAACACACCATTTTCCATCTGCAATTCCCAGACTTCAGAATATTTCATACAACACTTTAATCTGATCATGCTACCGATAGAATACACTGAAAATTCTAAAGTTGCAACTAGTATGAAAAAGATTACTAATACCTAATTTCGCATGTACATATCCAATCCCCCATAAATATAAAGGAGGAAGTGGTTTAAATGCATGCATTATTTTAACAATGCATGTAATGCTTGCAACACTTTGTAAAGTGAAAATAATATTGAAGTAACACTATATGCAGAATTTGAAAAATAAAAAAAAACACATATTAAACAATAATACAACAGTTACTTCCTGGCCTGGAATTTGCCAAATTTGATTTGCGGTGTTCCAAAACAGAGTATGTGAACGGTTCAGAAAAAAAGCCTGATATCTGCACGATTGTGATGACCTATGGCCAAATCACAGTCATACTAATATTCAAAACAGCAGCTTGATTGCTCGTGCTCATATTGCGTAATTCAGTAGAGACAAGTTAAGAATGTAGTAAAACAGTATCTATATTAGTCACAAGACATTAACTACACAGACCCTCAGGCCTCTTAGAGACCAAAAACTATATTAAACAATAGTGTCACAAATTCCTTGCACAAGGAATGTGTTATTTCAAAACTCGTTTACATCGCAGTATAACTGTATTAATCTCTCACCATAATCCTTGCAGCTAGAACCCATTGATGATGGAAGTCATCAGATAACCATGTAATTAAAGGATTAGTTCACTTCAGAATTAAAATTTACTGACAATTTATCTTCAGTAAAAAAGAAATTAAGGTTTTTGAGGAAAACATTCCAGGATTTTTGGACTTAACCGGGGTACAACGGGTTGAAGGTCCAAATTACAGTTTCAGCGCAGTTTCAAAGGGCTCTACACAATCCCAGCCGAGGAATAAAGGTGTTATCTAGCGAAATGATTGGTCATTTTCTAAATAAAAATGTATATACTTTAACCACAAATGCTCATCTTGCACTGCGCCACACATTACGTAATCACGTTGGAAAGGTCGCGTAGGTGGAAGTAGGGCGAAAAACTCCATCTCATTTTCTCCTCCAACTTCAAAATCGTCCGACATTGTGGTTTTACCTTTTTTGTAATGGCTGTTTGACTTAGCCTTTGCACGTTCGCTTTGTAAACACTTGCTCGGTACTTCTGCCTACATCACGCGTGACCTTTCCAACTTGATTACATAATGCGTGGCGCATTGCAAGGCAGCGCAAGATGAGCATTTGTGGTTAAAAAGTATAGAAATTTTTATGTTGTTTGGAAAATGACAGATCGTTTCACTAGACAACACCCTTATTCCTCGTCTGGGATTGTGTAGAGCCCTTTGAAGCTGCATTGAAACTGCAATTTGGACCTTCAACCCGTTATACCCCATTGAATTCCATCCCGGAATGTTTTCCCTCAAAAACCTTAATTTCTTTTCGACTGAAGAAAGAAAGATAAACATCTTGGGGGTGAGTAAATTATCAGGAAATTTTAATTCTGAAGTGAACTAATTCTTTTTAAAGGAGCTTAATGTGAGATGTGACAGAAGAAATGTTCGAAAATTAAAACAAAAAATAAACAAACAGTGATCATGACTCTTCTTCAGGCACACGAACCTTACTTTCATAGGACACTAGAGTCTGGTAAAGACTTTCTCTGCTTTGGTTTCCACTGACACTGTTCCACTGGTCAATTTCACGTACAGAGGTTCCACCTTTTAGCTGATCTACATAATCAGTGTTCTGATGGAGAAACAAAATATGATCAAGGTGTTTAGACCCCAATGTGGCCCTTCTTTGGGTCACTGGAGACTCCCTAGGGGCAAAGGTCCGATCGGCGGAAACAGCAGTTGCTGGTATGGACAGGTATTTTCGTGCCAGTCTGGCTACAGCAGGAAAGCGATGCTCCTTGTTGCGCCACCATTGCAGGGGCGAGAGGCTGCGTTTGCAGAGCGGCTCTGCAATGTAATTCTCCAGCTGCTGGTGAATTTCGGGCATTCGCTCAGTAGGGTCCTCGCCCAGAAGAATATCGTACATGCTCTGTGGGAGAGGACTCATTCGTATTCGAGACGTGAGCTGTAAATCTCCCCTCAGTGGCGAGGTCATGCTGGTCCCACTAGAACGTCTTTTACGTTCGTTGGCGTTCTTAAAAGGTGATCCAACAACCTCAAGTGCGTTTTCATTTACCTGTTCTGGGGATGATATGGCAACGGAGGGCTCGCTTGGCTGCAGCTCAACGCTGTCACCTTCCTCTGCTGAGCCACACGATTCAGGAGAATCCAAAGAAGCCATTGCAGGAATTGTCAAAGAATCATCCAATCCAAAATCAGCAGGTTCTACACTTTCATCCACAGTCTCTTCCATTCCCATGCTTTGTCTTTCTCCATTCCTTCCTTTGCTGCTTGTGAAAGCCTGAACAGATAGCAGCTCTTTCACCTTGTCGTGCAGCTTGCTGCGGGCATGAGGGCTAAGAAACCGCAACTCTTTAAAACGTGGGTCCAGAAATGAAGACAGTACGGCATGGCACTCCAGAAGAGCATCTTCATCACTCAAACTCCAGCGTTTGTCCATACCAGCACGAATTCTCTCCATAACTCCCCTCACCACTGGACAGGTGCACTCCACAATTTTCTGTCCCAGGAGCCTGGACACTCCTTGGAGGCACGGCATTAGGGCTGAAATTGGTCCATTGATGTCCTCGCTCAAAAATGATGCCGCAATGCGAACCGTTTTTAGCACAGGGACCAGTTCATGTATAAGGCGCCACTGGTGATCCGCCAGATTTGTTGCAACTTTTTGCTCCTCCAAGACGGAGCTTACTACCCACTTGAGCTCCAGGAGACTCTCACACATCTCAATGGCGGTGGTCCAGCGCCCTGGGTCATTCAAGACCAAGCATGCGGACTCTTTATTAACAGCCTCTGCTTTCTGGCTCAGTGCTGTGGAAGCGCTCACATCATGCTGGAAATGTAGGACGATGGCACGGGCATCTGCCAGAGCTTGTCTGACAGTCTCCACGCAAAGTCCCTCCTGGACACAGAGTTTCAGGGCCTGTCCTGCACAAAGCAGAGGTGCCCATCCCTCCGGAAGATTACTCGGGGGAGGATGGCTGGGTCCAGCAAATTCTTGCTGATATTCCGGATCAATGGTCATATTCTCCTGACCCCCAGACTCAGATCTACTTGGGGTGTCATGCACAACACAGAAAACAGAGTCCTCTGGAAGCTGGAACTCGGAGAGGACTCCTCTCAGGGTGTCTGCAAAGCTCGCTTGCCCTCTCTCAGATGGGTTTCCCTTGAATTCGGCTACCGGTCGGGTCTCGAGCACGCAGCGTGCCAGGCGCCAGTGAGAGTCGACGAAATGCGCACTGACTGTAAGGTAGTACTGACCGTCCCCGCCAACCCCACATCCATCTACTGATCGCCAGTATTCAGTGCAGAGGGTCAGACAGTGAGAAGCTAAACTTGTCTGAAGATGCTGCTGAAGGCTTTGCTTGAGGATGTGGTAACGATGCCAAAGTAGACTGCCGAGCAGAGATGGAGAAGGCACGGGGTAGTTAGGCTCCAGGCAACTCAGTAAAAGCTTGAACCCCCTCTCTTCCACCACAGACAATGGCTGAAGGTCTCTGAAGACCATCTCCAAGATAAGATCGGTCAACACCTCGGCTCGCTTGTTGCTGCAGGCTCTTGTGCCGGTGCGGATGCTGCTGCCTCCAGCAGTGCTGCTCATCTCCCCTGTAGGGAAATTATACATTAGGCAGCCCATATCTGTATCTTGGTGTGCAATGACATTTGAAGTAGAAGTACCGCTTCCTGCCGCACAGTCAGGGGCATATGTGGTCCGAGCAGGTTTGGTCTCTCCTATCTCAGCTGTCAGTACTTCTTCCTGCTCCTCTTTGACAGTAACAGGTAGCACTGGTTGAAATGCAACATTGCCTGTGGTGTTGCATCTGTTGGCGTGTAAAGTGGTCTGAATGTGAGAGTGTAACGCTGCAGGGGTGGGGATGCCTGCTGTGTTGTGAGGGGGTACCGCTCCTTCCCGAATGCTGTGTTTGCGTCCTAAGTGTTCTCTCATGGAAGTAGTGCTGTTGTGAAAGGAAAGCTGTCTCTTACAATGGTTGCATTCAACACGATGCAGACTTAACTGAGTGTAGTGGTTCCACACTTTCGACGTGCGTCGATCAGAAAATGGCAAAAAACGCTGCATTCTTCTCCGAAGATTTTGACCACTCAGGCTTGCAGGATGCCTTTCAAGGGGGAGATCCATGTCTGAGGTGAACGGTAAATTAAAACACAAATAAATTTAAAATTAGTGTTTTAAGTAAAACAAGATTACACATGATAAAACTTTAATCCTAAACCCTTAATGTGATGTCAAGGTTTTTTGTAACAAATATGTTTTCATAGAAATGGTATGTCAAGGTTAAAATGTGGTCCTTGCAACCCTGATGTTTTCTGGGGGTCAACACAATTCACGTAAAACTAAAGTATAAGCGCTGTGTATTTGTTTCATTTCTGACCCTTTCCTTAAATGGATAGTTCACCCAAAAATGAAAATTCCGTCATTAATTACTCATCCTCATGTCATTCCAAACCCGTAAGACTTTCGTTTATCTTCAGAACACAAATCAAGATCTTTTTAATGAAATCTGAGTGATTTCTGTCCCTCCATTGACAGCTACGCCAACTGACACTTTGACGCTTCAAAATTCATAAAGAGATTGTAAAACTAATTCATATGAATTGAGTGGATTAGTCCAAATTTACTGAAGAGACACGATCACTTTATATGATAAACAGATTGAATTGTTATTATTTATTCACATATAAACATTAATCAGCAAACATAATCAGAAGCTCAACCGAACCTGCTTGACGTGCAAGAACAAACCTCATTGGTTCTTGCACACGAGAATGAACCTCATTGGTTTTCGCACATCAAGCAAACATGCTTGAGCTTCAGTTTACCACAACTGATGTGTGAGTTGATGAATGTTTATATGTGAATATAAGCCTAAATTAAATCTGTTCAGTGTATAAAGCGATCGTCTCCTCAGAAAATTTGGACTAAACCACTCAATTCATATGGATTAGTTTTACAAACTTTTTCAAGCGACAAAGTGGTAGTTGCGTAGCCGTCAATGGAGGGACAGAAACTCAGATTTAGTTAAAAAAAATCTTCATTTGTGTTCTGAAGATGAACGAAAGTCTTACGGGTTTGGAATGACATGAGGGTGAGTAAATGACAGATTTTTCTTTCTTTTTTTGGGGTGAACTAACCCTTAAATGCTATGACATTACTTACACACATTTTTAAAAAATATTTTGTCAAAGTGTCTCAGCTCACCAAGTCACTGTGACTCAATCAGTTCTTGAAATGGTCTTGCGGCCATTAAAGAGTTTCTAGCTAGCTAAAACATTATACAAACATTGCAGTTTGGTCAGATTTTATGTTCACTGTGAAAATACGTGTGGCTGCACAAAACATTTGCATTTGGTTATATAAAATTAAGACGTTTTTGCAGCTACAATATAGCTTTAGTGTTGCACACATAACTGTGAATGAAGTATAGCATGTCACACAGCCGTCTCTGCTTGAAACGAATTCAAAAGCATTTTTTTGTATCTCGCGGAAACATGTAGAATCAATTAAAAGGTTTGTATTATGATAATGACTCTACATCAGTATCAGCGCTATTTGCTCGTCACAAGAGTATCTAGGCAGAGAACAATAACCATGCAACATGATACAAATGAAACAATTCCGTTATTATTTACATCAAACGTCACTGGATGTTCTTCCGGGCGTGAGAACGGGCCATTAAGGTTTCATCCGCTTCCAGCCTGTGTGTTACCTCCATTAAACAGTACACGACTCAGCAACTGTTACTTGTACAACTTATTTTCGAATCTGAAAATAAATAATACCTTATTAGTAACATATAAAAAAAAAAATCTCAGAATTCCTGTTTATCCTCCGCGCGTTTGCGACCTACACACTGGACGTGCTTAGCGCGGCCCCGCTAGGGTACCAGGATAAAGTGCGCGCAGCCAAGAGAAGCGAACAATGTCCATCATTCAGGTTCATATAGTATAACTACGCGGCGCAGCCAGCGTAACTCAACTATAATTGGCGAAATTAATTATTAACGTATGTGTAAACAAAAGTAATGAGTTAAATACCACATCACGGCGAACTGTTATTTTGAAAACAACTATTTAGCGACAGCCCCTAAAGTCTTAGAGAATTTACTTCCGATTTCCGCATGATGTGTCAATAAAACAAATAACTTCATTCAGGGGATGTGAATGGGATATTGCTTGGATATCATTCCCTACAGTGCGGTTCACATCTAATCTGACAAAATGGATTACTCTGGAAAAGAAAAGGAGGCTTTGGCCATTATGGCTGAGGCAGACAAGAAAATGAAAACGTCGCATTCGATGTTCGGAACGTTTTTCGGGTAAAAAACATTTTGCTTTTTTGTGCATCTCAGCAATATTAAATGTGCAAATGTTGCACCTTAAAATCTAACTAAAGTGTTTGGTATCAAACAGTATTTATTTGCATCACACAATGTTGATATCGTTCATGTTTATTCAATTTATTTTTTTTAAATGCCTTATTTGTAATATATGTTCGCATTTAGCTGTCATAAATCTACTAGTTGTGTTTTTCTAGTCTGCAGATATTGCACAAAAGTGTAATGGTCAGCTAGCCAAGTAGCATCGCATTGAATGCATAAAGCGTCATAATAAATAGAGTTGTGCGCACTGAATGCACCGCTTCCCTCTCGCTTTCAGTCATCCGCCTCTCAAACCCAACGCACACGAAGAGATTTCGCTCTTTTTGCCCTGGTCTGATACTTTTGAAACTCACCCATGCTGCCTTCGCCTGGCTCTTCCGTGCACAGTCTCTCACCGCCGTTGGCTACTGCGGGGATATTCAGTCGATGTTTCACTCTGAGGTGTTTTATCATGTTAGCTGTATTTGAAGAGAACTTAAAGTTCGTCTTACACAGCCTGCAGTAAACAGTGGCATTGCTCTCATTTTTGATATAGTACTTCCATGCTACTGAGCAATATCGGGCCTGTGTTTTCACACTGATTTCTGGGTCCTCTTGCTTCATGTTGGCCATATCAGGTCTGAAAACACGTTTTGTGAGTGCAGGCGACAGATGCTCATAGCGCCACCTAATGGTTTGAGTGAATCTCCCCTCTTCATTGTAGGAGTTCCTCCAAGGTCGAGGAGGCCTGTGAAATGTACGTGAGAGCTGGCAACATGTTCAAGATGGCAAAGAACTGGAGTGGTACAAAACACAGCAACTTTTGCATCACAATATTAAGGTGTTCAATAAGCACGTGTCATTTATATTGTTATTTTTTTCTTCATTTAAGCCGCAGGAGATGCCTTCTGCAAAGCTGCACAGCTGCATTTGCGGGTGCAAAACAAGCATGACGCAGCCGTAAACTTTCTTGATGCTGGCAATGCATTCAAAAAGTCTGATCCTCAAGGTACAGTTTTCGATACTGAACAATAAAAATCTCTGTTTGTATTTCAAAAAGAAGGAGTTTAATTTGTATTATGGCTTTCATGCAACTTCTCTACACAGAGGCGGTAAGCTGTTTCTGTCAGGCTATTGACATCTACACAGATATGGTGAGAAAAATGATCTTATAAATGAAAATTCTGTCATCATTTACTCATCCTCATGTTGTTTCAAACGCGTACGATTTTTGCTCATCTTCAGAACACAAATTAAGATCTTTTTAATGAAATCTGAATGATTTCTGTCCTTCCATTGACAGCTATGCAACTACCACTTTGACTTATTGTTTATATGTGAATAAAAAGCCTAAATTCAATTTGTTCATCATATAACGCGATCAAATGTCTTCAGAAAATTTCGACTAAACTACTCAATTCATATGGATTAGTTTTACAATCTCTTTATGAACTTTTTGAAGCGTCAAAGTGTCAGTTGCGTAGCTGTCAATGGAGGGACAGAAATCATTCGGATTTCATTAAAAAGATCTTAATTTTGTGTTCCGAAGATAAACTAAAGTCTTACGGGTTTGGATTGACATGAGGGTGAGTAATTAATGACAGAGGGTGAACTATCCCTTTAAGTGTTCCAACACAATTCATCATAAAATGTAATATGTGTGCTTGTTTTTTGTTTATAGTGATACTTACAAATTCTCATTTGTGTCCACAGGGTCGTTTCAACATAGCAGGAAAACACCACATATCTATTGCAGAAATCTATGAATCTGAGTTATTGGACATTGAGAAAGTAAGTTGGAAGCAATCTTTTCTTGGAAAGGGTGCACATTTATCAGTAAGTGGCTCAGATGAATATGGACAGCAAGTCAAATGTATAAAAAATACACTACAATTTGTGGTCAGTAAGATTTTTTAAATTTTTTTTGTTGAAAGAAATTAACATTCCGCAAAGGATTCATTAAATTGATAAAAAAAATCAAAAAGAAGACATTCAATTTTAGAATTCTGTTTTAAATAATTGCTGTTTATTAAAACTAGAAGCAGAACAACTTTTCTCAACATAGGAGTAATTTTTGGGTGAAATAACCCTTTAAATTGTAAACTTTTGAATAGTAGTGTATTTGCTAATGCATCAGATGATCCATACTGAGCCAATCAAGTTACTGAGAACCCCTTATGAAAGAAAAGTAGTTTATTCATTTGCTATTATTTGGTCCCAAAATATTTATTTTTGTGTACAGGCCATTTCTCATTATGAACAGGCAGCAGATTATTTCAAAGGGGAGTCGTCCACCAGGTACTCTACTATAGTCTTTATCTGCTTTTATATGTTATCACATTAATCAAATTAGGTGTGAGCACAGAAGTTGTGTTGTAATTAAATGATTGCATTTAATATTATTAAACTAAACATCTCTTGTACTCACTCTGTAGTTCAGCCAACAAGTGTCTTCTCAAAGTGGCGAACTATGCGGCTCAGATGGAGCAGTACCAGAAAGCCATTGAAATATATGAGCAGGTCTGTGTGATCTTCAGTCGAAAACCTGTTCATTTGTTTTATTCACCCTTCATGTTGAGTGACATATTGTGTCTGTTCAGATTGGGACTTACGCCATGGACACTACCCTGTTGAAGTATGGTGCTAAAGACTATTTCTTCAAAGCAGCGCTGTGTCACTTCTGTGTGGACATGCTCAACTGCAAGGTGACAGTCTGAAGATGATTTTTACAATGTAACTCTCTGATTTATCATTATTTAATCCTTGTTCTCTTCAATAGCTGGCTGTACAGAAGTATGAAGAGCTGTTCCCAGCCTTCTCAGATGCTAGAGAGTGCAGACTTCTTAAGGTGAGTCTTTCTTCCAACACATTTAGTTGCTTACATTTTCTTCTATAGACTTGAATTGTGATTTTAGATTATGGGTCAACATCAGTTGAGATTGAAGATTTGCCCAAATCCTTACCTTTATTTATTAGGTTTCCATTGTCTCTATTAATTGTTTTTTTGTTTCTTTTTATATATACACTACCGTTAAAAAGATTTGGTTTTTTTAAATGGTTTTGAAAGAAGTCTCTTCTGCTCACCAAGACTACATTTCTTTGATTACAAATACAGGGAAATCTGTGTGAAATATTATTACAATTTAAAATAACTGTTTGCTGCTCAAGAAACATTTTTTTATTATCAATCATCAATGTTGAGAACAGTTGTGCTGCTTAATTTTTTGATTGCTGTCTCTTTTGATCAATTTAATGCATCCTTGCTAAATAAAAGTATCAACAAACTTTTGAGTGGTAGTGTTTGAACATTTTGTGACACTTTATACAAAATAATCAACCACAATGTTTCTGCACTAAACAGAAACTTCTTGATGCATATGAAGAGCAGAACATTGATGCATACGCTGATGCAGTAAGTTCTCTAGTATCTTGTTTCAGGTTTTACATCATTCACTGCACACACCTGTGGTAGTTCATTCATGAATTGAGGCCTGTTCACACAAAAACCATAACTAAAAACAGGGCTGGATTTACCTCAAGTTGTGACATAGGCTAAATACATTTTTGCCCCCACCCAGTACTACATACTGTATATCGTCGCTGTCGGGCGGAAACCTCATATGTCCAAAACTGCTAATTTTCAAGAAATGGGTATTTTTTTTAAATAAACTGTGTTCTCAAAGTTGATATTGTGGCTTATAAATGGTCAGACACTTGTCATAATATAATTAACATTCTACCAAAATCAAGCTCAAATAGAGTTACAAGGTTTTTGACCAGCGAATTTCAGACATAAATGTTTTGTCCGTCACGGCCGCATCTGAGGCTGAAAGTGCATCACATCACATTTGAATCAACTTACAGGTTATAAAGTTTATTGTAGCTATGTGGGCGCTTAGTTTTTCTGTAATTTGTCCAAAATNAGTCCTTGATTGGGCACTTCTATATTTTAGACCCTTATACACACTGTTCGCTTTCTGGTTACAGCCTGTATGGTCCGGGTCAAATTGACCCAAATTGGATTCAATACAATTCCCTAAAAATCACACTATATAAGGAGGAAAAAAAAATAAAAATACAATCAGGTATAAATAATTAACTTTTAATATCAATACTTTTCACACATTACAAAGAATAAATATCTGAATTTATGATTTATAAAAATGTTTTAACCACTATTTTTAAGACTGCCCCTCTCCGTCACCTGTAGGACATTTACCATTATACATTTAATATCTTAGCAATAATAATTATTATATCACAATAATATCTTAGTCTAAACCTGAAGTAATCTTGACAAAATATATATCATTTGAAAGCTTTCAGACTCTAGTTTTCATATTTGGTGACTGATTTTCAAAAGAACTGACAGAGTGACTGACAGATGCCAAACTATAACGCACTCTGATTCTTTCCATGTTTTTTATATGTGTTTTAGGGATTGAATTCAAATCAAATATTAACATTATTGCCCAAACTACTTCTGAATAGGATCTCTACTTCATAAATATTATGAAAAGTATGGTAAAATATTGTTCAGATCACTCAAACCATATATAGAAATCGAAGAGTAGAAAGGTTTGGTACTGCATACTCACTGAAAGTGTTGTTGTTTTTTTGTAAAAAAAATTTCATAAATTTTTTTTTTTAACTTTACATATTGTAGAAATTAAAAAAAGTTGTAAAAGTAAAGTGTTTCCTTTAAAAAGATACCAAACTTAAGCCTGTGCTCTGAAGTATTCAAGATTTTTAGCATTTTAAGTTGTCATTAAGTCATTTTCAGGTCTATGCTCAAAAAGTTGGACAGACAGTTAACAGTAGCTAAGGTATTAAACTCAGCAAGACACTGGCACTTCAGGACTGGAGTTGAGGAGTTCTGACATACAACAGTGAAGTGTTTTGTATTTTGGGTCTGTACAGTTGCTTTTGAATAGCTGACTATATAAGTCAAATTGACCCACAAACGGCAAGATCGTAAAAAATGTCTGTATGCACATTTCACAACACATCAGCGTGTTGAAACTGCATGCATGTTCATGACGTTAAATGAAAAAAAAAAAGTCACAATTTCAAGAAAAACTATGTAGGTTAGTTAGTATTTCAGATAGATTAAAAAAATATTTGATAGCTAATTTTTACCATACGTGGCTGACAAAAAAAATAAATCTGTATTAAGTGGAAAAAAGCTGGTAATATGGTAATAAGTGGTAGTAGAAAACTAAAATAAAACATAACCAAGAAATTTTATTATTTTGGGTCTGTACAGTTGTCTTAGAACATTCAAATATTATAAATGTAACACAAATGTATGTGTATATGTCAAAATACATCAGTGTGTTGAAATTTTGCATGCATATTCATGACCCTAAATGAGAAACACAAAATGTCAAGGAAAAAAAAACAATTAACTGATATTTCCGACAACTCAAAAATCAAAACGGGTCAAATTAAGCCACAACAGTACATAAAGGTTAATCTGTAAATCGGCACTTCTCACATGTTGCGGGTACTCTGACCGCCTCGCCCCCAGAATGCGATTTCAACCAATGTGGAATGGAGATATGAGGTTCAGTCACAAGCTCTTTTTATAATGTTTAATTGGTTAAATATTTGCCAAACCCACAGACAGATGTAAAGGATGACCAATAGTAATGATGTATGAAAAAAATGACAATATGAAGCTACAAGGTTTCTGCCCAATATTTAAAATGTAGTTAAAGATAGTAAATGTCTTACAGAGTTTTACTATTAGAGTGAAATAATAATAAATAAAATATTAGTTCTCCTCATTGTAATTGGGTCCCCCCTGGATGTGCAGGCATAGGTATTCTAGGCATGTGCCTATGTATAAATCCGGCCCTGACTATAATGATAACTGTATTAGCATCCACACGGATTCCCAGTGGACGATATCATTCTGTTTATTGTAAGTGTGCTGCAGTTTTGTCATTGACTGCTTTAAATGCTCGAGCTGTGATGTGGACTCTGCTATTCCTTCGTATTTATCGTCCTTATGAACGGGCCTTTACTCTCCGCAATTATAATTATTATTTTTTTTATTAGGTAAGGGAATTTGACTCCATCGCCAGGCTTGATCAGTGGCAGACCACTATGATACTAAGAATCAAGAGGACCATTCAGGATGAGAACGACGACCTTCGCTAATGTGAAGTCATGATTCCAAGCACACCACCCATTCTCCTGTCCTTCCTCTCTTAACTATTATTCCATTCTCACAATGTATTTGTGTAAATTAAGGTCACGTGCACTTTGTCTTGAGACTTTTTTTCTCCCAAATTTCTCCCAAATCCTACAGTCTTCAAGGAAATATAGCTTTTATCTCCAAGAACACTGTGAAGTCTTCTAGAATGACACTAGGTAGGATTTATGTTACAAGCTTTGACCACAACTTCCTTTAGTTTTAAATGTAACTGATTATAAATGTGATTATTGTATGTTACCATTTTCGTCCATGCTTGTGCAGCTTCAGTAGTTGTTTTATTTATCATTCTTTTATTATTGGTTGTAAATTAACTTTTGATTATCATTTGTTATAGATCCAGCCGCAAGGCTCTGTATGTGTCAACATTAATTAGCAGAATTTATTATCAGAATCAGAAAGAGCTTTATTGCCAGATATGTTTACACATACGAGGAATTTGTTTTGGTGACAGAAGCTTAGTGATAATTATTATAATTAAGTATTTATAATTTGTGCAAAATACTGTAACTATGATAAGCTAGAATCGGCTGAAACAACACTAATTGAATTTTCTTGTTTTCCTCTATGGAGGACATGATCAAGAACTAATTTTCTTCAGTTGGGTTAGTTCACCCAAAAATGAAAATTCTGTCATTTATTCATTCATCCTCAAGTTGTTCCAAACCTGTATGAGTTTCTTTCTTCTGCTCAACAAAAAAGAAGATATTTTGAAGAATGTTGGTAACCAAACAGTTGATGGACCCTTTTGACTTCCATAGTATTTTTTTTTCCCCCATACTCATACTATAGAAATAAATGGGGTCCATCATCTGTTTGGTTATTGACATTTCTTTCAAAATATCTTCTTTTATGTTCAGCAGAAGAAAGAAACTCATACATCATTTTTGGTTGAACTTTCCCTTTAAAAACTGATTAAGAATTATCATAAATTGATGATTTTTCTCTTTTAAACATAGAAGAGTGAATCTGTATGATGGTAATTGCAGTATTTTGAAGGACTGGAGGATGTGAGGTTGTATTAGTCCTCTGTCTGAATGTGCAATGGTTAACTGTGCAATTTCTTTATGATGTATATTGAATGAAATGGTTTTTAACAACCGCTCAGACACATTTCTCAATACTTGAGTCCCTTTTTTGAAACTCTTCACACAGTGAGCATAACATCAGTTTCTGTGGGCTAAACTGTGGATCATTCTTTTCTCACTTAGACAAACACTGCCAAAACTCTGAAGCATGTTTACATACTCTTTTCAAAACTGTTAAACCTAAGCCTAAGCTCAACCTAACATAACACAAAAATAAATAAGACAGCAATTTTCTACATTTCTACAGAAATACCATATTGAAATATATTCTGAATTTAAAAAAATGAAATGCTCTCAAAACAATTAGATGTAGCTGAATACCTACAGTACATTGGTGTTAAGGACCGTTCACACAGAACATGTTTTTGCTCTAAAAAAAAACACGAGACGCATGTCAGAGATGTGCATTTTAAAAGTTGAGCATATATAAACTTGATAACCGTGTTTTTAGATCGGCGTATCATGCACAAGATGCTGCAAGAGACCAGAGAGTAACAGTTAAATACTTCCATCTAGCACACGTTTACATAGAAGAACAATGGAAAAGTAGCGCAGTGGAATGGAAAATCATTTGGACCATGTAACAAACACTGCAGTGGATTGAAACAGATGAGAGATGTCATTCTTGTTTCGTAAAGAAATTTTTTACAAAAGAAAATGTGTAATGCTACCTGTTGCTAGTGTTTTTAGGTTGTCGTTTCATGGGTGACAAAGTGTGTTATGGAAGAATGACTTGATCTGAGACATGTATGGAGTGTTTTGTGTAGTTTTAGTGTATTTCGAATGTGAAATTAACTGCTGTGCCAAGCTGAATGTTGTTGAACAACTGTGTGAAGGGTTTTGAAAAAGTGACAGAAGTATTGAGAAATGTGTCCTAGCGATTGTTAAAAAAAAAAAAAAACCTTACCTGAGGAACCAGCTTGCCAAAAAGTTGTCCTAGTTTTTCTTAAGCTAATATCATGCTGAGTTTAATTTATTGATGTTAGAGTACTCAAAAAACTGTTTAAGATTACACATTTCAATTCATAGTAAAATTCCATCAAATTGAATTGAATAATCCTTACACATTGTTCATATTATGAATTAAGAATTTAAATGAGTAAAAGCTTAACATTTTGTGGAACAAGGGAATGGACAGTTTAGTTTATTTAATTCATATTCAATAAAAAAAAATGAAAATATGTTTACATTTAGGAATACGTATCAAAAACTATTTGTAATATGAATATTATGTAAGGATTATTCAATTCACTTTGACGGAATTTTACTGTTAACTGAAATTCGTTAATCTTAAAAAAAAAAAAAAAAAAGCTTAATTTTTTTGAGTGCAGGATCGTATTGTTTACCTAAAATGCACTAGAAATTATAGGCATCTTATTTATTAAGTTGATAATTTGTGCAGTTAAATGTTTTTCATGTTTACAATTTCATCTACATACACATTGATGCTTACGACTAATTATGTACCAATACAGGACCTTGAGCATGGAAAAAAAGCATGGCAGAATAAGCTTAATGTAACAAAAAAATGAAGTGTAACAGTACGAGGTGTTAAAACAGTCGAAGCATGCATGTACTCACCAAAGCTGTTATGTTAAACTGATTTAAAAAGCAAATAAATGATATGATTCCCCATATAATTTTTGTTTAGTCTTAATATTTCATTGATGTGGATGGACATACAATGACACTGTTTAGATCCCTTAATGAATTGCACATAGTATCTGACCTTAAAGCATCTGACCAAACTTCAGGTTTATTTATAGTCACGCCTCCATTTTAATCATCATCCTCCTCATCTTCCAGATCCTCTGTCTCTTCCAGGGCCGCCGTCTGCTCCTCCAGGGCTGCTTTCAAAGCCTGCTCTTCCTCCACACTGGGGTCCAGGGCCTCTGTGATTTCAGGTCCGCTGGGGTACTCGCTTTGGGGTGGTGGGAGCGTTATTGGAGTGTAGGCCTCTCCGATATATTTCAACCCCCAACCAATGTATATGTTTCCAAAATTCCTGAGAGGAAGCAGAAAAGGGAGGTTTTATTATCAGACTAAAAGATTATTAGATAGACTGTTAGTAGGTATTTACAGTTTGAAAAAGTAAGGTTCTTACTTGCCACTTGCATAAGCACAAGCTCCAGGCCAGAGGTTGGAGCGCAGCACAGCGATGGAAAACTGAGGAATGAGGTTAGAGGAGGTCATGGAGCTCCAAGGAGGAGTGTCATTAATCTCTGTGGACAGAGCACTTTCTGCTTTAGAGCTGATCATTTAAACTGCTGGAGGTATTGTGTGTAAATGTGATGCAGGGTGACTGACTTGCATCCTCAGACAGAGGCGTCAGAAGAGGAGGCCCAATCTCAGGCTCTGGCTCATCAGGTTCTTCCTCCTTCTCTTCCTCCTCGGCATCTTCATCAGCATCATGCGCAGACTTCTTGGTTATGTTTACCCACACACATCGGCCCTAACATTCACATGTACAGTACTGTGCAAATTTCTTAGATTTTTCACCAAAAAAAGACAGTTATTCACATCTTTCGCTTTAATGTGCCAGTAGGAAATATCAGTTTACATTTCCAAGCATTTCTTTTGCCATTTAGAGAGCCAAAAACAAACATTCTGTCATCATTTACTCACCCTTATGTTGCTCCAAAACCTCTATGTCTGACTTTCTTCTGTGGAAAATTGAAGAGGATATTTTGAGTTCCCTTTCATTTCCATTATATGGACAAAATTGGGTGTCAACAGGAACCGAAATGGTTTGGTTTCCAACATTCGTAAAAATATATTTATTGGTGTTCGCAGAAGAAAGAAATGCATACAGTTTTGGAATCGCATAATGGTGAGGAAATAATGACAGAATTTTCTCTTTTTTTGGTGGATTATTCCTTTAATTGTAATAATCCAGTGAGATATTTGCACACACAAGAAGTCGGACAACAGATGATATGATCCACACAGAGATCTGATCTCACCATCATCGAGTCCGTCTGGGATTTCATGAATTAATTTAATGTAAATACTGTTCGTTAATGTATATAATAAAAACTGACAACTGAATTCAGAGGTCTAAAGAGTACCTGAAAACCATACTTGAGTAAAAGCACAGATACCTTACAGCGACTCCATTACAAGTTACAAGTCACCAATTCCAATATGACTTGAGTAAAAGTCTATTTTAACAGTACTTAAGTATTTTACTCATACCAAATATAGGCTCAAAGATGCACTAGTCCTCAACACCTGAGAGACATGATGGTGAAACACAAGAAAAACAGCTGATTTGTGAGAAGAGCAATCATATTTATTTTCTATCAAAATAAAACCGAACACCTCAAAATTGCAATAAATCAAGGTCGACACAACAGCCACTTAAACGTCTACAAACACTCATGCTCTTTTTGAGCACTTGAGCTTAACTGAGACTTAAGTAAATCAATATCCTTCAAAAAGCTATCTTCAATATAACAGATAAATAAAATAATGTTAACAAAGTAAAAAGTCAAAGCGTTCTTGCACTGCACGTGCCAGTTTCTCATCGCCAGCTGCCAGTAATGTCCTCATCTCATATATAAAACATTAGCGATTCACAACTAGCTAATGCACTCGCATTCAAGTAAAGTAGCCTTATTGATAAATTTCGGTGAGTAAGGGCAAAACACACAAGATGTTGCACTTGCAGTGGCCTGTAGATGGCAATATTGCTTCTTTTGTAGCAGAAATAAACTGCTGCAGAAACAGTTAGGTGCCATGCAAAATGTAATGAGTAATTGCATTGCTCATTACAAATGTAGCGGAGTAAAGAATACATATACTCATTCAAAAATGTAGTCAAGTAAAGAGTAAAAGTTGCTAATATCTTTGATACTCAGTAAAACTAAGAAGCCAAAACGATACTCAAGTACAGTAACTAATTACTCAAATACTTTACACCTCTGACTGAACCAGTGAACTACATGAATTTCGTGATAATGTATCATCACGGTTATCATGATGTAGTTATTTTGTTGAGTTGTCTGGGGTCCATGAAATAAATTTTTCTGTCAGATTTTTTTTATTATTATTATTTTTTTTTTTTCAAATTTGGCAATTGTGGTCATTTTCTTTTATAAGCTTTTTGGAGCACAATGATTGATTTTTACGGTTTGTCATTGCTATTACTAGAATTATTTACTATTCTGATTTTATTACTATTAGACTTATTATGGTAATCTATATAACAAAAGGTAAAAGGAACACTGCAGAAACTAAGTGTTTGCAAAGCTTACTGAATATCCACTTCAATAGACATTTTAGGGCGGATAAATTCCCAACAGGCCGTCTGTTTCTTACCTGTGTAAGTATATGCTGTACATGATGTACCCATAGATTCAGAGACTCAGCCATCTCATTTACATGGATGCCCTCAAAGTTAGGATTCTCCTCATAGCTGTCTCGCAGCCCTTCATCCTCACCTTCATCCTCCCCAAACTGGTAGAATCCCAGAGGGCTGACTTGCGTCCCTGCTGAGATGCGTGCGATCTGGGCACGCAGGTAGTTGGCTTCATTTCCAGGAAAGGGAGGGAAACTTTCAACAGGAGCATCAAGCCTGCCTGAGAAGAGCCTGCGGATCTGCCGCGCTGCTGTGATCTGAGCGGGGGTGACCACCGGCAGTCTGACCCACGGCATGCCGGGCTCTTGACACACAAAATAAGTGAATTTGTTGACGCCAGTGTGATTTTCTTCCTTTGGCACTGGAGGTGGTGGCTTGTAAGTCGATTTGGGGGGTGGATCAGCCTGCAAGACAATAATTATTTTGGTCAAGTTTAGACATACATTTGTACAGTTTCTAGCCTTTCATCAGTACTGGGTCCCCCATCAAAAAAGTATGTCCATATTTTGATAATCTTATTTGAAACTGTTATGGATATAAATTGTCTTTACCTGTATGCGCAATAAAGATCTGCTTCAACAGAAGACATTTGGTAGTTTTGGGAACTACAGTGGATTGTAGGTAAATGTCCATCTCATCCAGCGCTCTTTTTCTGGTTTAAGGTGTGGTCACATTACAGAAATTTCGCTAACAAAAAAGGCCCATTGTCTACTGTCATCAATACTGTAGTGATGTATGAAGCAACGCTCACACAAAAGTCACCTTCAAACCTAGCAGCTTTCTGTTGGTCAATGTTGTGAATTTGAAATTATGAAATCTGCATGGGGAAATCTTTTGCCCTCAGACGAAATTCCCAATTGCGTCGATTCCTATTGAAATAACTAGATTTCACCTGTGAAAATTTGCTGAACAATGTTACCTCACCTTTATAAAGTATCCTGTTACTACTTTGGTTGTGAAAAAACTCTGCAAATGATTCAGTGCGTGCGTGAACTGTCCAAATGAATCAAACTGAATCGCAAACAATTTCAGACCTTTTTGCAAATCTGTTTGACTGATTAGATCAAAAGACTGACTCATTGGCGAATCTGGCATTGCTAGTTCTGATTCTAAATGTCTGATAAAAACACCTGACACAAGATTGCTGATCAGAGAAAAGATTCTCCAGTCGGTATACGTTAAACTCCACTGATTGATTTCACTGACTGATGACAGCTGACTTGTTTCCTCACTGCTCTGTCAGGCAATGACTTTGCTGGCAGCGTTTGCTCATGAAGGCACCTGACAAAACTGATTTCGGACAGACATCTACGGCAGCTTAATGGTTTAATGATCTACAGCAAAATAGCTCGAGCTTTGGTGAGAACTAAGCGAATATTTAAGTACTACATTAGTCATTTCTTACTAGAAATGACATTAAAAGTGGAAAACAATGGTCAAAAACATGACTTTACACACAAACTGACCACCAACTGCAACTTGCAGATGCCATCTTTAATTTTTTGCTTAACTGTCACAGAATGGAAAGCACAGCATTGTCAAAGGCAGTGAACATACACCTATGCTGCCTTCAAAAATTTATCAGATGAAGGTAAACACTGGATTTGGACGTGCCTTGATACTTTCCTATTTTGGAATGCGTCCATATTATCAGTAATATTTTGGGACTTGTGCCCCAGTAAAAAGGGACTAGCGACACCCCTTCCTCTGTATCCATAATTTTTCCCTTTAAAGGTCCAGTCACATTTGCAATTTTGGCAAAATTTTGTGGGCAAAAAAAAAAGCCATTATCTATGGAAGCTTGTATCTATGGAAAAAGTTTTTTTTTTCCTCACAATCCTGTCTTTTTTTCCCCTCACAATTCTAAGTTTATATCTCACAATTTAGAATTTATAACTCACAATTCCACATTTATAACTCAATTCTGACTTTTTTCTCAGAATTGTGAGATTTAAACTCTAAACTGCAAGAAAAAAAGTCAGAATTCTGTGATATAAACTCGCAATTGTGAGAAATAAAGTCCGAACTGTGACATAAATTTGTAATGGCGAGTTACAAAGTCCGAAACTGCGAGCCTACAGTGTAAACACAATTCTGCGGGGAAAAAAAAAAGAATTGTAAGATATAAACTCGCAAAATTCAGAATTGAGAGATAAAAATGACCCTTTTTTATTCTGTGGCAGAAACAGGACTCATAATTGTCTATTGTCAATAGAAAGCTCACACTGAAGTCACTTTCAAACCAAGCAGCTTTCTATTGGTCAACGTGGCAAATTTTTTTGACCAACATTGAAAAAAACGGCCATGGGCAAGTGCGTGGGGAAATCTTTCACCCTCACATGAAACTCTAGATTGCACAGATTCCTATTGGAATGATTGGACAACATTTATTGTTGTTCGCCAAATTTTCCTGGGTAAAATCCAGTCATTTCAAAATGGAATCCACATGATCAAGAATTTCCCCACACAGATTTCGCTACGGTTTCAAACTGGCCACGCAGTTTGAGATGCTTGGTTTGAAAATGACTTCATATACACATGTACAATAGACAATGGATCTTTGTGTGCAGTCGTGGCCTAATGGTTAGAAAGTCAGACTGGTAACCCGAAGGTTGCAGGATCGATTCTTAATACCAGCAGGAAATGTCTGAGGTGCCCTTGAGCAAGGGCATGTGTGCATTAACTTGGATGGGTTAAATGCACAGGACAAATTCTGAGTATGGGTTACTATTCTTGGCCTTCACATGTCACTTTCACTTTTTTTTGCCTGCAAAAAATGCTGTGGCCATCCCTTAAAAATATATTTAGAGCAGATTAATTAACTTCAGTAAGTTTTGTGACTTACAGCTTCCACAAGCTCTGCTTCATCCTTGTCCTCCTGTGGCTCTTCCTCTCCCTCCTCATCCTCATTGGACTGTTCTGTGCTCTCCTCCTCCTCCCCTTCACCCTCTCTGAATTCCCCCTCAGCCACCATGTAGTTGCTCTGTGTGCCGAGGATCTTGCCCCAGAATCGACAGCGCTGGAGACACTGTGTGTCCACCAGCTGTTTCAAAGCCAGAAAGATTCTCTGCATCTCCTCTCTCCCCAGACCCACACCAGCCTGCTCAAAGAAGAACGCAAGCTCTGCAACATTCGGTAGAGGAGAATCCACCTGAAAATGATACAGAAGAATGTATTATTACAGAAACTGTTGTAGGCCTATTGTATTGAACTGCTCATAGCACCCACCACAACCACACTTTGTGTTTCAAAAGATTAACCAAAGTCTTATGGGTTTGAAACGACATGAAGGTGGGTAAATGTTGACAGAAATTTAATTTTAATTTAAAGAGATAGTTCAACAAAAAAGTTAGCCACTGATTTCCATAGTATTTTTTCCTACAATGGATGTCAATACCGTCAACTGTTTGGTTTCACATATTCTTCAAAATATCTTCTTTTGTGTTCAACAGAAGAAAGAAACTCATACAGGTTTGGAACAACATGAGGGTGAGTAACTGATAACAAAATTTTCATTTTTGTGTGAAAAAAAAAAAAATTTGTGATTAAATTAGGTAACGACTTATCTAATCAAGCACTGATATTAAAGACAGCACAAGTACACTTTTCAAGCAAAGTATTTAACAAAAAAATGTTAGGTTTTAACAGTTAAGAGAGCATCATATGGTCCCTCAGGAGCAGGACTCACCAGCTCTTCCTCCTGATCACCTTCACCAGCTGCCGCGCGCGCGAACAGTGTCTTCTGCTGCTCGGCCAGCAACAGAGCTGAGGATGAAGACGGACTGTCACGCAAGGTGTCCTGCTTCTCCTGAAGGATACTTCCTTTCAGCTCGCGACTCATGTCCTCTATCACATCGACCGCGTTCTCTGGACGCTCATCCATAACTTTGGTTAACAGTCGTACGAGGTGGTCATAGCTGGACAAAGAGGTTCAATTTAGAACATATTTTGTAAACTTAAGCTTTTGTCCTCCAAATTTAAGCAATATCCGCAATTTTTAAACGTTTTAGACTCTAGTTTTAAATCTAAAGTTTGTGACAACATGCCCCGCTAGGACAAATGAACTGAATTATATTTTTATTAGCATTAACTGGAAATACTAAAGTGAATCTTCATCGTCTTCCAATGAGTTCTCGGTTTAGCCTCTATATAAAGGTGCTTAATAAATTAGTAATAACAACTTAATAAAATAATAACTGTGATATACTTACAGATTGAAGTTTGTTTTAGTGCTGTTCTTCATCATGAACGCCTTAAATCGAGCCGCCGCCTGCAGTCGCTCATTGTTCAACGCTTCTTCTGTCATCTCCATTTTAGTAAAACTTACAAACTATTGCTGACTAATTATTTTATACAAATATTTTTTCAATCCGTATTCTTATATTTCAAGGCAAATCTCCATTAACACAAACAGGCTTGGCGCAAACATTAGCGCAGAGCACTTCCGTTGCCATGGACTCAGCTGTGTAACTACAACAAACGTGTTGCCTGATAGCTTCTTCACTCCGATAGGCCGAATGCTGTCAAAATTAACATATTCATGACATACTTTAGTACAATGAAGCACAGAGACCAATGATTTCTTTCTCATTTTTGTTTGTTGGACATATTTTATTCTAGAAATGAAAACATTGTGGCACATACAAAATCAATTTATTCTCAAACTAATTTAAACAAAGAACCAAAATATTGTTTTCTTTTATTTACTTCTAACTTTCAGATTCACAATACACTAAACAAAGCAGACGTCATCTCAAAGTCAGTGCCTCTTCATTCAGCCTCATTTCAAATGGCATCAGTCCACGCTGCTTTCTCCTGCTTCTGCAACAACATCCTCAGACTCGTCTTCAGGTTGGGCTGCCACATCCTCGGGTCTCTCCGCAGGTCTATCCGGAGTTATATCCACAGGTATATCCGCAGGTATAGCGGTCGACTCTTCCATGGGTTCGTCTGTCTTTTCTGTGATGGAGCTGGACAGTGATGCCTCCTCAGGCACCTCCATCTGCTTAAAGTGAAAGTCATTGGTCAGCCAGTGCCATTCACTCTTGTATTGGTCCGCAATGATGATGATTATAAAGTTTTACCTGCAATGCTGCTTCAGACGAGACCTCCAGAGAAGAGTAGGCCGTTTCTTCCTGCTCCATGGGCTCTTCTACTTCTTCCCTCCGGGCTGGGATCTGTTGAGGTGGTGCTGGTGGTTCAGTAAACACTATGGGTGTCGGGGCTGGAGGTTCTGCTTGTGGTACTGGTGCAGGCATTGATATATGCTTTGGTACTGGCACCTTAACAAACATAAGTGGACAAGAAAGAGAGCAGTTTATTTGTGGATTATCCAAAGATTATCTATCTCCATAATTCTGTGTAGCAAGACTGTGTCCACAGACCTGTTTGAATTACAACACGGTCACGTTAGCGAAAATTGTCTACTGTCAATATTGTAGCTATATACACTGCGTTCCAAATTATTATGCAAGTGACATATCAGTAAGATTTCAGTACAATAAACATTCAGATTTTAGTTTTTCTAAGAAAATGTTTGTTTGTTTATTTATCCAAGTCTTTTTAGATAACTGGTATCAATCTCAGACAAAATAATTTGCCAGATCTATGGAAACCCTACTTAGAGGTTGTTCCACATTATTAAGCAAGTCACAGTTCTCATGCAATATGGGGAGAAGAAAGATCTTTCTGAAGATGAAAAGCATGAAATGGTGCAATGTTGTGCAAAAGGCATGAAAACAACTAATATTGTGTGAAACTGAATGGAGATTATCGAATTATCATAAGATTTGTGAGTGATTTAGAGCACAGCAGAACTCGGTCAGATAAAGGCTTATTAATGAAAGTTCCTGTCAAAAAAATTAATTGTATTAAAAGGGCAGCTATAAAAAAGGCAGTGTTGAGCAGCAAACAGGTATTTG
The DNA here is from genome assembly GCA_003731715.1 of Anabarilius grahami. Classification (NCBI taxonomy): domain Eukaryota; kingdom Metazoa; phylum Chordata; class Actinopteri; order Cypriniformes; family Xenocyprididae; genus Anabarilius; species Anabarilius grahami. Next base: position 3,816,262 of record RJVU01028973.1, read on the forward strand.
AAGCTGCTGGTGTCTCTGGAGTCTCAAGAAGCTCTCCATGCAGGCTGGCAGTTGTGCGTAAAGATGCATTTTAGCCACTCCAAACCAAACCTCACAAAGAGAAACATTTACAGTGGGTGTAGAAATACATGAAGACTCATTTTTAAATAATTTTATTCACTGTCGAATGCCGTATTACAATGGATGGTCTAAATGGATGGATTTCTGGATCGTTGGTGAATGGCCACCACGTTCCAACAAGACTGCGACGTCAGCAAGGAGCTGGCGGGTGATGATTTGGGCTGGAATATTGGGAAGTGAGATGGAGGGTATTTAAATGACTTTTGCAAGATATGTGGAGTTCATAACTGGCCATTTTCAGCTATGGTATAAAAAGGAGGATAGTGCATAGTACAATGCACTATGCACTATTCCATGCTGCAAAAAAACACCACAGCAATAAAACTGTTTGAAAATGTATTTCTAAACCCATTGTAAACGTTTCTCTTTGTGAGGTTTGGTTAATGGTGGCTAAAATGCATCTTTACGCACAACTGCCAGCTGCATGGAGAGCTTCTTGAGACTCCAGAGACACCAGCAGCTTCAAATACCTGTTTTTTGCTCAACACTGTCTTTTTTTATAGCTGCCCTTTTAATACAATTAATTTTTTTGACAGGAACTTTCATTAATAAGCCTTTATCTGACCGAGTTCTGCTGTGCTCTAAATCACTCACAAATCTTATGATAATTCGATAATCTCCATTCATTTTTCACACAATATCAGTTGTTTTCATGCCTTTTGCACAACATTGCACCATTTCATGCTTTTCATCTTCAGAAAGATCTTTCTTCCTCCCCATATTGCATGAGAACTGTGACTTGCTTAATAATGTGGAACAACCTCTAAGTAGGGTTTCCATAGATCTGGCAAATTATTTTGTCTGAGATTGATACCAGTTATCTAAAAAGACATGGATAAATAAACAAACATTTTCTTGGAAAAACTAAAATCTGAATGTTTATTGTACTGAAATCTTACTGATATGTCACTTGCATAATAATTTGGAACGCAGTGTAAAGTCGTCACTTTTAAACAAAGCAGCTTTCCATAGAAGCTTGTTTCTGCCACAACATTTTTTTTTTTTTTTTAAATAAAAAAGGTAATAGCGACTTTTTATCACACAATTCTGACTTTTTTCCTCACAATTGCGAGTTTGCATCTCACAGTTGACTTTTTCATAATTGTGAGATTTAAACTCGCAATTGTTATAAAGTCATTTTTCGCAATTGCGAGTTTTTAATGAAGCATTTCTGACTTTATATCTCACAATTATGATTTTTTTCCTCAGAATTGTAAGATATAAACTCTTAATTCTGAGAAAAAAAAATGTTCCCCTGCACATAACACAATTGTGAGTTTATATCTCACAATTCTGACTTTATAGCTCGCAATTGCGGGAAAAAAGTCAGAATTGTGAGATAAAGTCACAATTAACTTTTTTCATTTTTATTTCATAAATAAAAACAAGCTTCCATAGCTATCTATTGGTCAATGTGGTGAATTGAAAAATCAGCTGGTTGCAAAATCTGCTGGGTAAATCTTTCACCTTCACGCAACACTGCTGATGGCATAGATTCCTATTGAAATAACTGGATTTCACCCATGAAAATGAACAAGGGTAAATGTGAATTTACTCTTTTGTGGCTTGCAAAGTCAGTGTGGAATGAAAATTCACCCCATCTGTTTTGTAAATGCATGTTATAGATCTTATAGAGTGAATTAATATTTCATTAGAATGTCATAACTCAAATCTTCCAGTGAAAACATTTAGTCCTGGTTCACTTAGTGTTCACACTGTAATTTTTAACACAGAATCTAAATATACAAAACAAAAAGCAGCTTTTATGAAGTATATTTTGCGACGGATCTCCGAACATCGAAAACAATGTTGTGTGCTAGGCTAAATGAGCTCTTTTAATGTGGTAATGGTATTTTTATGAGATAAGAACTCACAAAGAGCTTCTAAAATGTGTAAAGGATTCATAACAGCGCCAGGAGTTCCCTTGTCGCACACAAATGAAGATCTGCTGCAGGACGACTGCAGTTCTGACGCCTGTACTGAACTGTAATGGACAATGGAAGTCCTATGATGAGAAGAACCAGGTATACTTGAGCATTATGTCCTTTTTATAGTTGCATCTTGTGACATCACATCCTGTTTCTGGTTCGTTTAGATGTCTATGGTTCGTGTTGCTTTCATATTTCAGTCAATCTGCGCCAGATTTTGATTGGAACACTAGGATTCGGATGGCAACCAAGTGTGAACACACCGTTAGTTTGCCTAAACCTGGCCCCTCCACAATCTATTCCCAACTCGCATTCACATTTAAGTGCAACACCTCAAAATCCAATCAACAATCAATGAATAGAACTTTTTCTTTTTTGATAATCTGTTGCGCTCGGATGTACGTCACAATATAGAAGAAAAGATCTTCACTACTTCAGTTTCATCACGACGTACCTCTCGCTCTCTCTCTTCAATTACTTCTGGATGGTGAAGTTCAGGTTGTGGTTCTGGCTCCGGCTTCCTGTTGGCCTCAAGAACGGCCATTATGGATGTTGGAATGTGGGCTTGCTACAGAAACAATAAAACAACACGTTTAAATAAAAGGTATTTAGAAGTAAAAGTTTATTAACTAAAGTTTTCTCATCTAAAACACTGAATACACAAAAAAATTTTCACTTGTCATACTATTCATATCAATGTTTTGGAATACAGTTTTATTTACATGTAATTTACTAATATTTTGAATTTTATTTTTATATTTTAAGTCTTTAATTTAATTTTAGTTTAAGTAACTTTATGTGATTTTGCCATTTTTATTACTATAATTTAGTTTTATTTCAGTTTTAGTTTTAATATTACACACTCTACCAGTCAAAAGTTTGGAGAATATATATATTTATTTATTTATTTTATTTTTTTACATATTAAATTGGTTTTTTTAAATCAAGACTGCATTTAAAAAAAAATAAACAATACAGTAAAAATAATGTAAAATATTATTACAATATAAAATAACTATATTCTATTTTAATATTTTAAAATGTAATTTATTCCTGTGATGCAAAGTTGAATTTTCAGCATCATTATTCCAGTCTTTAGTGTCACATGATCCTTCAGAAATCATTTTAATATGCTGCTTTGGGGCACAAGAAAAAATTGCTTAATATTTTTGTGGAAACCATGATGCAGTGGCATTCCAATGTTTGGTGTAAGTGAAATTTAAATAAATTAATCCTTTTATTCAGCAGTGTATATATTTATGATTTCAGTCTCGGTAGCCATTAATTTCCCAGATGACACTTATTTCGGACAAAACCTGACACTTTGGTGATACGCACTTGGTGAGGGGTGAAGGAGTGCACATGCTGCAGGAGCGGCTCCCTCATCTCCGGGCAGCGCTCGAACACACTGGCCAATTGTGGTGGAGGCAGCTGAAGTAGAACGTTGTAGGACTGTGGTTTGGTGCGCTGACAGCACTTTACAAAGCCCTCCCACACTTTAGGATACTTCCACACCTGTACAATCAATCAACAGTCAATCAGTGTACAGGTTTATCAGCACAAGATTATCAAATAAGAGATGGGTTTGGTATTACTGGCATTGGCCAATAACTGTCCCTTTCATGAGTATGAAGGGTTCTCTGTCCATTGACCTGTTTGAGGATGAGCCGAGCTAGGATGTTCATGACGAAGCCAGCCAGGCGAGGGTACATAGTGAGGGACTGGATGACAGTACGCATCAGCAGGATGGGAAGAGGGGTCTGCTCCATCAACTGCTGCATCACCACAGCCAGCACCTCTGATGTGTACACATTCTTCTCCCCAAAACACAGGTTAGTGGCTACAGGGGGAAAAGAACACCAAAAGTGAGAAAAAACAACAAAAAGGCTGAGAAGAAATGAAAGATTTCTCACCACTTTGGAGCTATTTAATAGGCATCTTTTCAAATTTGTATTATTAATATATTAAATTTCATTTAAACTACACTAAATTCAACTAATTAAACTAGAGGCTACATATGCATACATATAGTAGTGGCTATATATAGGGGATATTTCCATCAATTGCAACTTCAACACCATCGACTCACAAAACCTTCTTCAGAAACTTTATAGGCTGCTTCAATGGCAAAGGCAAATGCAAGTATCATATGTTTAACAAGGTGTTTTGAAATAAGAAGCTGACGGTTCTTTTCATGTGGTTAAATGACTCTTTTCCATAGATTCCTTCCGGTTTCATTCTGTAACTTTCACTTTCCATTTTACCCATGTATGCGTGATTGTGTGTATGTGTTTGTTTAGATGAGTTGTCTTTGTGATTTAGTTAACATTTGTGCACAATACATATGAGTATTAGGTTCTGATTCTCTGCTTGCAGCAAAGTCAATTTAACAATGCCTGACCTAGCTACTTGCTCTTAGTAGCACTGTACAGTAAGAAAGTTATTTCCCTTACCCTGGAAATTAACATTTCTTAGAATTAATAAATAATCAATACTAAGTGTTCGCTGGACAAACTGATTGATTGTAATATTAGTTCAAAAA
>RJVU01028973.1:3821001-3832606 GCA_003731715.1 Anabarilius grahami
ATATACACACACACACAGCCCTACAAAAGTTTGGAAACGCCCTAGAAAAGTGGGGTTTTGCACTGATAAGGGACAACACAAACTACGAAAACATATTTTATTACATAAACAGTTTATACATAGAAAAAACTTCAATTTTCGATTCCTCAAAATATCCACCATTAGCAGCTATCTGACCTAAACTGGGTTCTAATTGGTTCATTGTATTCTAAACTTAATTGGCAATCAATTGTTGAAGCTATTAAGGTGTGCTGACCCAAAAATCTTTTACAAACCTGGGCCAAGTTTAATCCAGTACCCAGGCATCACAGCTGGCAAAGGGGCATGTCTGATTTTGACATGTATATATTGCCATTATGATGTAATCAAGTAATCAAAATGAAATTATTGCTGGTCTTTAATGATAAGGTCAAGATACCGTAATGTATTTGCACCAAAAAATGATAAGGATTTATGCTGATATCATCCAAAACCACACTTTGCCAGGGGTGTTTCCAAAATTTTGGAGGGCAGTGTATATAAATATATGCCACTAAAAAAAGAGTGATGAACAGAACATCAGTAATTAACAGAAGCATTTAACTATATTTTAATTAAAAAATGATGTAAAAGGCTGGACAGGGACTTGTGTGCCGCAGGATACCTTTGATTATTGACTTCATGTCACACTTGGAGGAGTCGATGTTGTGTAAGGCAATGAGGAGCTCTCCAGGAGTGAGTGGAGACATGGAGGAACTGCCCTCACCTACAGAACAATCACACAAGTTCACACTAGACTTCTACTGATCTACAGCAAAACATGACACTGAAATGACATCATTCTGAAAAGAACTTCAGTCAAACCTATAATACAATGAAAACCACCTAATTTGTTTTTATCAATATCACCACACATGCACAAGAGAATCAGCAGGTATTACTGTGTTGAGTGCCCAGCAGTCTGTTGAACACCTCCTTCACCACGATGGGGTTGAGCTTGATGAGTTTGGGTAGAGCCTGAATCACCTCGTTCTGTTCGACACAATCAAGATAGCATTATAAATGCAGTGTCCACAGAGCCTTTTAACCTTAAAACCATTTTAACCCCCTTTTAAAGTGCAATGTGTCAATGTGTTCATTTCTGAGATTGACAGAAATGAATTAAAAGTAATTAAAATAAACGCAACTAACACAGCAATTCATTTTTTTCCCTTCCTGAAGTAGCTATGCTAATCTAGGGATGCTCTACATTTCAAGCTCTGTCTGGCTGCCTGTGTTTGATCCTTTCAGTAACCTGCTCATCTCAGTGATTACAGCATGCAGGTGTTTGTGCAAGTACGAATAATAATGATCGAGAGGGTCAATCCTCACATAAAACATTGATACCAAATGTTTTAATTAGTAAAAGTATTACTTATTATGACAATGAATTGTCAATACAAAAGCACCTAAGAAGGACAGATGAGATGAGACAAACCTTCTCAAGGCCGTTGATAACTGGGATGAGGAAACGAACATCTGGCACTCGCTTATGATAAAGATCCCTCACCCTCTCCACCAACTCAGGAGATGGAGGCACTGTGAAAACGATACAATCCACAAAGGTCTACAATTAGTATTCAGAGATGCATATACAGACACACTCTTTCTTCTCTTTCACACACACACCTTTATCAGTGAGTATGTGTAGACAGCGAGTGACCAGCGTCTCTGCTCCTTTGGGACAGTTCTCCACCAGGAGCAGCAGGTCAGGAGAGCTCATTCCCATTCCTCTTATCTACAGAAAAAACATTGATGAAACAAAACAATTAAAATTATCATAATTTTACCATTTTAAATGGAGAATGCAATAAATAAAATTGTTTGTTAGCTCTGAAGCCAGTTATATGCTAGTGTACAAATGCTGTTATTGTTAAATTTCCCCTATTATGCTTTTTCGGATATTAGCTTTGATGTAGTGTAAAAATATAGCTGTTTGTGAATGTAAAAGGTCTGTAAAGTTTTGAAGATCAAAGTGCAGGTCAAATAAAATTATGATTTCCTAAAGAAAGATTTGATTCTGAACTGCCGAAATGAGTCGTCAGTAATTCCAGTCTCACTTCCTTCCTACATAGGTTTGTAACAAAATTTGCATAATGCCAGCCTTTGGTCTTCACATCTACTTTGACCCTCAAACACTGTAGCTGTAGCTGAGGACTGGAAGAGTTTGGATGGTGTTTTTGACATGTCGAGAAGACAAGAGTTTTCTGCACTGCGAAAGCAAATCCACTTTGCATCCACTTCCAAAGAATCAGGACTCGGGCTCGAATTTACAAGGTAAAATAATTACTGTTTGTTTTACTGTGTATACAATTGCTGAGGAAGAGCTAAATTTCAGATATGGTAATAGGCGTTTTGTTTCTTACACGCGCTGTAAGCGGTAGACCAATCACAACAGTCTGGGCCATCTGACCAATAAGTGCAGAGTAGGCTCTCGGAAAGGAGGGGTTTAGAGACACAGAATCATTTATGGAACTGTCAAGACACTCTGAGAAAAGAAGTGATGATGCAATGTATATTATGAGAAAATTAAAGTGTTTTTTGACCTTAAATGCATGTAAACCTATTGTAGGAGACATCCAAAACAAAATTAGGAACCTTTAAAATAGCATAATAGGGCCACTTTAACTATCTGTTAGCTATTAAAACTATTAAAAATCATTAGTTAATTGAAATAAAGTTGAAATAAAATATTAGATTGATCTAAATATTAGATTGAAAAACGTAAAACAATTATGCACATTTAGGTTTATAATTTTGTTTATGGGATCTACTAGAATAGGTTTACATGATTTAATGTTATTAAACACAAATTTTAACTATTGATTCTTCAATTCCTATGTCCATATAATGATGTTTTGCCCTCATGTTTCCTTGACATAGCGTTAAAGTTTCCCTGGCCTTATAATTACCTTAGTTTGAGCCAGCAGGTGGATATTATGCAAAAGTATTAGATGGTGACATAGCAACATTACGAAAAATGGCAGATCTACAAACTAGGTGTTTCAGGCAGGAGTTTTTCTTTTGGAGAGATTAACTCCCTTTGGCTGGACTTTCTGCTTTGTAACTTTGCAGATTGTTTATGCAAAGCACAAAAGACTATAGTGGGCGCTATCAGGAAGTTCGCCAACAGGATGCTGCTGGTCATGTATTTCAAAATTCTTTTTACCCCCAAGCAAAGAATGAAAACCTTTGCAGTGAGTATTTCAGGGTCTCTAGAAGGTGAGGTGGTCTTACAGGCTGTTCGATGACCCTGAGAACACTGCGTTTGATGTCGGCGATGGCCTCGGTGTAGACAGAAGCCAGCTCGTGCACCAGACGATGGTTGAGGGGCAGGAGAGAGAGATAAAGGTAAAGGCACTGCCGCACAGTCTCCTCTGTCCAGGGAGATGCTACCTCTGAGAACACAGCAGGATTGAGCTCATTATTTTAGAGCACAGTTCACCATTGAGTTCATTTTACACTATTTTATTAAAGTAATAATAAAGTTTCTTTCTAAATTGTCTAAATTAAGGAAACTTAAAGGGATAAATAAAAATTCTTTCATTTAATCATCATTTACCCTCATGTCATTCCAAACCCATAACACTTTTGTTCATCTTCAAAACACAAATCAAGATATTTTTAATGAAAACTGAGAGATTTTCTTATATTTAAATTAAATTATTCATCATATAAATTGATTGTGTCTCTTCGGAAGACCTGGATTAAACTGCTTGATTCATTTTGGATTTGAACGTTTTGAAGTGTCAGAGTTCTGGGTAAATTAAATTTCAATAGAGGGACAGAAATCTCTAAGATTTCATTAAAAAGATCTTCATTTGTGTTTCCAAGATGAACAAAAGTCGTATGGGTTTGGAACAATACCCTTTAATACACAAGTATGAGCACATAGACCAAAGCACAATTATATCATAAACTGGGATAAATCTGAAGACTAGGAAAAGTCTTTGAACCTGTATCCTCTCCTGCTCCAAACAGAAGAGAAGGTGGGTTTGGGTGGACCAGAAACTGCATGTAGGTGAGAGCGTATTTCTCAATACAGTCCTTCAGATGTTCCTTCTCATACATGCGCTTGATGAAGCTGAGAGCAGTGGACCGTACCTGAACATAATTGGGATTGTTATTATACTACTACGAAACTAATTAATGCAACAATGAAAGACAGTTGATTGGAGGTTAACCTTTTCTTTTTCATGAGAGCTGAGGTTCAGAAGGACATTGAGGTACTGGTACTGTCTGGAGGGGCGTTTGAGGATGAGCTCCTTTAACGTGGACATGCCCAGGTAAACACGTGACTGAAAGACAAGTGAGGAAACAAGATGATTTTATATATGCTGCTCCTCCAGAACTTTTTTAAATGATGGCATCAGAAACTTTTGGGGTTAGTGTAGAAGAGTGTCTGACCTCGTCCTCACAGTAGCGTTGAATCACCTCCAGTGCAGAGTCTGTAATGACCGGAGCCTCCAACACAAGCTTGGTGAAAAGCCTGAGATAAATGAAATTCAGGAATAGTGAATATATTTTAAACATGCCAGAATATACATGTCAGAATGTTTAATTTTATTAGTTCACATAAAAACACGCATTGAATTTGGGTGGCTGACAATAGCTTAAGCAGAGTTAATATTTATCTATTTTAGGTCAGGATTAGGAGATGGTGAGCACATGAAGCTTTGTGCAGTGCTGCTTATATTTATCAACCAGTAAAGACACCCCCTCCGGCACCCAAAATAAGGCATCTGTGGATGAGACTGCTGGGACGACAATGTCCCAGACAATAAGTGGAATGATAATTTTAGAATGACACAACAGCCATTTATTACACTACTCAAAAACAACAGCTCGTTCTGTGCATCATACTGTATGTCATTATGCCATTTCTACGTCGTTGCAAAAGAGCATAATGTTCTTGTTTCTGTTTTCAATGCAAGTGTTTAAATGTCCTATCAAACCGATTAGAACATTTCCAATTTGAAATTAAATCAGATTTAGCCAATTCAATCCCATTGAAGTGGTTACATGTGACTTTTATTCTGACTGTGCTACTAGTCCAAATACAAATGGATTATTAGGGTTCATGTAAATGCAGCTAATGAAAAATATTTGGGAAGTTGAAATGTCCTCTGGGGTGACACGTAAACATCCACAACCATTATAAACAACATTTTGGCAATTATTTCTTATGGATGCAGATTCTAATTAATTGAGAGACTACCTGGAATATTTATTCTTTTAATATTTAAATTAATTTGTCAATGAAGGCAGTTAAAAATGATGAAAAATGTAAAGCAATAAATTATGCACTTTCCTTATTAAAATACTATACTTTTGACCTAAAATCTTCAAGTAAAAAAAAAACAAAAAACACACACTACGCATCTTTAGATGTTACCCATTTAAAGATAAATAGACCAAGTAATTTTCTCCCCAAAACATTATTTTGACTCCAATCATATCAGTGAATTATAAAAAAGATATCCACATTAAAGATGGTAGCCATGTTGAGATCACATGATCAGTCGAGTACTACTTATTTTATTTATAAACATCTCTCAATAATACAATACTTTTAGTAGTGGAAAAAAATTATTAACAGGTAACAAAGTTGCCTGCAAATCTACAACAGCATTGATAACTGAAGACGTTTACCGTTGCAGGATGCTGCATCCACACCAATGTCAGTACAATGTATAACTGGGTTTTACAAACTGGGGTTACTGAGCTAATGAAACACTAATAATTAATTAATAGAAATATAAAATTAATTAATAATTGAACTAATTCATGAAAATGAACTAATAATTTTAAAATAAAAACAAATCATTTAAAATTTACCCGCATGTCATGTGACCATTAACCAATGTCAGAGAACAGTATACATGTGAATGTGTTGTTAAATTATTGAAAAATTAACTTAAAATCTCAGGGGTTACTTCAAGTAAATATATTTTTTTTGTCTGACAAAATTTTAAGAATCCCTAAATAACATCATTGTATCTGTACTATTGACAAGCGAAAAATAAAACACTGCACATTGATCATTTTGATGAACTACTTTCATTCACTGACTGTATCAGGTTGATAAATAATTAGTGATGTTATGAGGTGATTCTCACCCATCCCTCTGCTCGGGTTTCTCCTGCAGGCCAGATAGAAGTGTGAACAGACATTGCTCATAGCTGTCCAGAGAGCCAGAGGGCTGCTGACTCAGGTATTCGTTGTACTCGTGGTACAGCAGGGAAAAGGCCAGCTCACTTCTGCTCCGCATGTCCTCCAAGATAAACTGCAACAAGTCATTTTTCTTCCCTCCCTCAAACTGGGTCACCAAGCGTGCGAGCAGCTTCACACGGACCTGGGAGAAGATAAAACATAGAGATGACTTGGTAGAATGGATATAGTGGCTGAGATAGTATGCTTAGAAAAGTCCCCAAAAGCAGACTCACATGGGACATCCCACTCTGTGCAATGGTCTTTTCTGATTGAAGGATCCGTGTGATGGCCATGTTGGTAAGTTTCTCGATCTGAGCCTCCGAAAACGGCTGCACCACATCCGCCAATTTGAACACTTTTTTTCTGCCACTGGCACCAAGAGCTCTGAATGAGGGTTAATGAGGATTAAAACAAAGAGAGACAATCAAACCTGTGTCTCAAAGCTAGAGATAACACACAAATGCAATGTTTCTGTTCCAAAACGTAGTGAGCCCCCAAACTAGACATTTAAAGAGGACCTATTATGCTATTTTTTTTTTTTTACATTTTAAACTTTCTTTAGTGTGTAATGTTGCTGTTTGAGCATGAAAAAGGGCTGCAAAGTTACAAAGTAATTTAAAAGGAAGTTATTCTCTATTTCAGTAAGCACCGTTTCTGAACTCCTCAAAACACCTCTTGAGTTTTCTTTCAGGAACAGACACATCACAATATCCCGCATTTATATAATTCCCGCCCAAAGGCATACACAAGGGGCAAGACATGGTTGAGTTGCGTTAGTAGTGAGTTGACGTAAGTGTGTAGTTAGTAGTGTCTGTGACGTCACCCACAGGTTTCTGAAGAGCATTTTTGAAGCCCAAAGTGGCGAAGCCGGCCGTCGCCATCTTGGCAGCACGTCACCCCCAGATAACCGAAAATGGGCAAAGAGGCGGGACGTGACGGCTAACAGACAGCAGACAAGCGGCTAGTAGTGACAGCAGCGGCAATCTATCCGTCACTCAAGTGACCACGCCCTTAATTATGCAGAACTTTAAGGCATTTAACGCACCCACCCAGCATCACTGCGTGATGTATCCTAAAGAATGCAGTTAGAATGTCCATAAAATTCAAGATATCAATTTGGCCAACGAAAATGTCTGAATGAATCCACATTTTGAGCGAATCAAATGATTCAACAGCCATTTACATCATTCCTGAATGAATCAGCTGTTTGAATGAATCTAATGAATGAATGACAATGACTTATGCATTTAGACATTTACCGCCACCTAATGGAAGTTTTAGTTTCTTATTTAGAGTATCATTTTATTTAAAAATTATTTAATTTTTCCATATCAATTAAAAAAAAGTTAGTTCACGCAAAAATGAAAATTCTGTTATAATTTGCTCACCCTCATGGCCGCTAAAGCCTAAAAGTTTATGTGTAATATGTTGAATCTTTCTAACTTTTTCTAAAGCTACTTTTTGTAATGTCCATTTGATGCTTTTGTCATTTTACACAATAATGACTTTAAATGATCTTTTGGGGGTAATTCCTCAGCCAAATTTGATGTGCGACTGATTTGTGATTAATTCGATTAATTAATCACCACATTGTGTAAATAATTAGACTAAACATATGAATCGCTTGACAGCCCTAATTTATTTCTGTATTTATAACTGTGTGTTTGAATATATAGTGCTATGGGGACACTCTTACTTGGCCTGTGTGGTGGGCAGTATGGGCTCTGGAAGTTTCTTGATCTGAGGTGCCTCTTCAGCGATAGGGCTCTTGTAAGCCGCCACTGCTCCCACCACTGAGATGGCTTGACCGAGAGACACTGCAGACAGCTTGCGGATGATGAGAGGGTCTTTGGAGCTGGACTCAGCCGCCCCTCCCTCTTCCTCCTTCACCTCTTCATCTCGAGCCTTACACATTTCCAGCCCTGTGCAGGAGGAGACAGAGGAGACGATGTTTATCATGCAATGCTACAACATGCACAAACCCCCTCACCATCTTTACAGCTGTGCTGACAGGAACTAAAGGAGTTTATCTCTCCTTCCTTCAAAATATCCATCACCTCACCTGGTCCCAGTCCAGCCCCAGTCATCTGTGTGGCCATCAGCCTGGCTAGATGTTTGATCTGAGCATCCGTGCCGGCTGATTCTACAGGTGTGTAGGTGGCCTGGAAAGAGGCTGGCATCACTTCAGGCAGGTAAACCATACTTATGAGCACCTGCATTAAAAGAAAGCAGAAAATGAATAAAGTGAACACACATGTAAGTTACAGTAATAAGCAAGACTGTGTGCTACTCAACACAGAGTTTCCAGACTTTTTGACAAATTAACTTTCAGTCTTCTGAATTAGATTTAAATGATTGTTCTTTTTACCCATCAAAATGTTTTCAAAAAAGACCCACAACGGGCAAAATGATTTTACTCTACACCAGCATTTCCCAGGGGTTTACAGGGTTTTGAGAGTTACTGAAAAGCTAATAAATTAAGTAAATTATTAAAATGTCAAATTAAAATAAATAAATGAATACATATATATAGGACTGCATAATTAATTAAAATAAAACTGAAATTGCGATATGGCGTAGTGCAATTAATAAATTTAAATAATTCGGTCTGTTGCGGTGCGTGTTTCAGAGTGAAGCATGGCACTGTGTTTATTTACACTGTGTTCCAGTGTTTTTAATGTCTCTGAGTGACCCAGTTCACAGCAAAAGTTGCTCCACATAGTTGGTGAGGTGCTAACAGAAGACTAAGAATAGAGGTGGTACTGAATAAATATTAATGTTAAGTACTGATAAGTTTGTTTTTTTGTAAATATGTAAATGCATTTGTACATGTGTGCAGTTAAAATATAATAAAAATAATGGAGAAGAAATGCTGCTTTAAACAAACTCCATCTCTGCATGTCACTTATTTTCACATTTGTATTAGTATTGTAACTTGTGGTGTAAAAAAAACATAATTATCAAATATTAATTTTTTTTCATTTTAAAGTGCAACTGTATTTTTCAATAGGAATATATTGCAATCTTCATTTTCTATAATATCTGTTAAAAATTAGTTAAAATGTATACATTTTAGGGCTGTCAAAATTAACGTGTTACAGCAAGTGATTACATTTTTCAGTTTAATCGTGTTAAAAATATTTAACGTAATTAACGCAGCATCTGTTTTTTCCATCATAATTTGGCTAGCATTACATTTTATGATCACACTCTTATTCACGCAAACACTTCTAAACCATTCAAGCCTCACAAGACAAACCAGAACACGCTGTCTGTGAATGTCGTGTCTGTGTGACACACATAGGACTTGTGTGCACAGAAAGATGCGCGCCAGTATCGAGTTCTCTTTCGCGCTTGTACAAACAATAACACACAGAATTACGCCAAAATGCCTGTTTTGTCGAGTATCCTCATAAGAGCGGTCTCAAATGAGTTAAATAACGTCTTAGATGAACTTAAAGAGTTGTGAGAAAATGAGATGTGCGTCAGCAGATCCGCATCATGTTCGGCAGCGGCAGCTCTTAAAGATAACAGAGAAAATTGTAGTTTAAGGGATTAAGGGTTAATCTATATTTAATTTATAATTTATGCAGTGAAGACTGTAAAGTGTTTGATAACTTTATTAAATTTCTGTATATTTCCTACCTGTTAGACATGTAGGAAGGCCACAGGTAAATATGACATTATAATGGGTTTATGTGAAGATTGTTTTAAGTTATAACTTTTACTTATACTGTAATGTTGAATGTCTATAAAAAAAAAAATCTATTTCATAGAGACATCAGTACAAGTATTAATATCAGTGATAATGGCCTTCATTCATAAAAAGATGCCATTAGCCAAATATTTAAAAAGTATTGTCTATAAATTGTTTCTACATCCAACTTTGAAATTATAACAATATAAAAATATTAAAAACAATTTTATATTAAAAATATTAATCGCAATTAATTACAGAAAAATGTGCGAATAATTGGTTACAATTTTTAATCGATTGACAGCACTAATACATTAATTTATACATTTATTGCTATTATTTCAGCATTTAAAGAAAAACACTTTTAGTTCCTAAACCAAACCAAACCTCCCACACACAAACTTCAAGAGGAACACCACTGTTAAATGTAGTTCAGACCAGACGTGTTATGGACTGAGCAGTTTAGCCACAGTACGCACCAGGTTGGCCACATTCTCTGGGGACAGCAGAGGCAACAGGAACTCAGCAGTGAGATCGATGGCTGACTGGGTGCCAACGGAGGAGGATGGTTTTGGGGTGACGACAGGAGCTGGTTCCTCCTTATCCTCATCATCCTCCACTAGAGCGCCCTCTGCAAGCACAAACAAGGCATTATTCCCCTTCTTTTTAAATTCAATGCCAACAACTGTTTGATCCACAACAAACAACGAGCCATGCAGCTCATTAAAACAGCCACTCACCCATCTTGATCCTCTTGCCCTCGACATAGGGCTCATGGTGGAGTCTCTTTCGGGGTTGTACGGTGGCTGGCGTGCAGCGGGTGATCTCGCTCTGAGACATGCCAAGGTCCAGCAATAGTGTGGAAATCTGGCCCTGGAAGTCCACGCTGCTGGAGTGCTTCAGCACCGCGACCAGGTGCAGCTTCAGGTTCTTGCGCACACTGCTCACTTGAGACTTAGCCAGAGTCGGGGGCAGGTTAGCTGGGGAACACAGCAAAAGAGATTAAGAACAAAAGAAATGATTAGATTTGTGTTCAATGCTCTGGATAATGTCAGTAAACAGAACTCACCATGTAGCGTCTCATAGGCCTGCACCACCTCAGACATGAACATAGGCCGCTGTCTGGCCAGCGTCGCCAGTGATCCCAGTGCAGTGGTTAGATTAATGCTGGAGATGGCAGGGTGCACCATGAACTTTAACAACTGCTCCAGAGCCGACTTACCCTCCTCACATAAGGTGTCTTAGAGCAGGACAGGAGAAAGTGAGGAGGATGAGGAGAGAAGAAAAAGGAAGCCAAAGGAGAGAATGAAAATATTTTTGTAAAACTTAAGAGTTTTGTCCTTAAAGCAACACAATTTGGGGGAAAAAATCTGATAAAAATTCAGAATGCGGTTTAAAAACAAAAGCTCCAGGTTTGCTGTGCTTCTTTATAGGGCTGCAAAATTTGTTTTTATTTCATATGACTTTATGGCCATTAAATAATAAAAATAACAATAGTAATTATTATTATTTTAATTATGTTTATTGTTAATAAATAATAATATACTATAATCTCTGTAGTCTTTGGGGATTTTGTCCAAGCTGAACTATTTGGCCAAATATTTTGTGATTATATATTAATATACTAATACTAATAATAATAATAATAGTAATTAGCCTCATTTTTTATTATGATAA